>DWCF01000385.1:0-48893 GCA_018230265.1 Delias oraia
GATCGCTCAAGATCGCAGCGGGTGGGCGTCTTTGAGGGAGGCCTATGTCCAGCAGTGGACTTAAATGGGCTGATGATAGTAATCTGTGCTAGTAATCTGTGAGGCCGTGGTATCGCTTCAGACAATCCGGTTCAATCCGTGCGTCAGATGATGCTTCAGCGTGTCTATACAACGAAAAACCAATAGATACTTTATTCATGAATTGAATTATAAATTGAAATGAACTTTTCTTTAATTGAAAATTCGCTGCTACAATTGTGTATGCGCTGCGGATTTGTAGCAATAATTGTCATTTAGTCTTCCACGATAATCGATCTCGCACTTACCCCGATGTCCGCTGCTCAATGGCAGTCGCCAGAAAGGTGAGCTACATTTTGAGGTGATCTTTAACGACATTGCGGGGTTATAAGCCTGTTAGCAATACGTTCAGTCGGTGAAGGCATTTGTAAGTTATAAGTCGGCATTAACCTGACACCGTTTCGAAATCACCATTAACCTGACACTGTTTCGAAATCACCATTTGCGTATGAATTCTCTGCACGAGCCGCCTCGCACGGGCTTCCTCTTATCATGATGTGACATTGTCAAGTCGCGCGAAAATCAGCAAGTGCAGTTACCACTGGGGACCCGCCACTTAATATTCACCAACTGTGAGCCATGTACGAGTTAGGATGCAAATATTCATCAAGATATTTCTATAAAAAGAATATAACAAAAACATAAAATTTTCACATTTTGTGTGGGAAGGCCATGCTGAAGCATCAGCTGATGCACTAATTGGGCCAGCTCACTCGATGTAATGTAATACCAAATGTAATACCACAGGCTCACAAAATACTCGGCCTGAAATGGTACTTGTACTTGAAACGATGCTGCTGCTGTGTTTCTCTGAGTGACTGAGGGTTTCGAAGGCCCTTGAAATTGCCAATGCGCGGACTATGGCGCGGTTGTCTAAAGGCGGCGGTGTTCTCTTATGGTATAGCAGAGCAGCTCTGTCGTCCTCTATAACATACAAAAAGCTAATACTTGCCCACGGCACATACAGATGAATTAAGCGTCAACTCTGTTTTGTCGGCGTTAAATAAAAATTCCACAAATACAAGAAAAACTCAAACAATAGACGATTCCATGACAATGAGCGGAAGAATAAAAACAAATTTAATTAAGAGAGTGAGAAAAAAACGCGACCTACGGCTTAATAATGATATCGAAATAATGAAACCAGTCGCAGTGCCATCGCTCGGCCTTGACGCTCTTACATCACTGCGCCACACGGCGCCGCGGACTGCCGCCATTCGTAGAAGGCGTCACGTCTTAGCGAAATTCCCTTCCAATTAGCAACTCGAAGGAGGTGTTAGACCCACAAGAGCCTGGCTCTCGTTTTTTCGATGAACATTTAGGCTTTTGTACAATGAGCTGGCAACGCACTTGTGGCTCTGCAAGGGCTAAGGGTCTCAGTCTAAGTGCCTGTCCATTTGCCACCGTGTCTATAAAAGATAAAAGCATATCAAAAAAATAAATGTTTTGCTGAACGAACAACCCCAAATATTTCAGGGATGGAAGTGAATGTTGACCTCTCTCAAACCCTCGCGATGCGCACAAAATTTCATAAAATTTTCATTCAGTCATTTCGAAACGGTTTCGCAACAAACAAGTCAAACAAGAATGCTGTGTATAAGATTATTATTCATTGTATAGCAAACATCGGGCGCCTGGGACAACTACGCCGAGATTTGCGATCGGTTGACATTTTGTTGTGTTGCCGTCTTACTACGGTATAATAAATGGTTCACTAATAACAACACTTACTCCGCAAACCTACACTTACACTTACCTAGGAAAAATAAAATATACAATAATACAATATTGGGAGCCATGAAGCTAAGTGGTTTAATAAGTATAGCATGAAGCGAGAGGTATCGGGCTCCAATCCCGATCTGGACAGTTGTAATTTAATTTATAATGTATTCGATCTCTGAAAGTGCTAGACGAGGGCCGGGCGAGTGTCTCCATACTGTGGCACCCGTGAGAGAGCCATGCTGAAGCAATTTTAATTGGATCGGCTCACCCGAAGTGAAATGGTAGTTGTACTTGAAACTGTGCTTCTACTGTGTTTCGCTGAGTGAGTGAGGATATCATATATAGATATCACAGCACAGCACACCACGGCGGAGTTCTCTTACCATATAGGAGACCCACCTGCTCTGTTGTCCGCTATATCATAAAAAATCCAAACTATTAATAGTGTTGAGTGAAAAGGGACATCACTCAGCCGAACGCATAACCCCGAACACAGACAAACTCAACAAAACAGGCATATTCCCAGCAGGGCTCAAAGATTTTCAGAGTCTCTGGTCTGAGGCTGACTGGAAACGGTTTGGGGCCTGCCACGTGCTGCACGCGCGACCTCGGACGCGCTTCGCCCGGCGCCGTGACTGACCGAGCCCCTCGCAGACCCTCGCAGCGGCTCGCGCATTGTTCTGTCAGTGGATGCTCATATTATGAAAACAACGTTGCGCTCTATTAACACGGGCAGACACTATGGGACGAAATTCAATACGATTTGTGACACATAAAAGTAAATAAACCTTCATAAAAAGAGCTTAGCTATCCATAAAAGGCCGACAGCACCACCGATCCAAACAAGACTGGGGTGTCCGTGGGCTGAGGACCGCCTATCCTAAGTGAGTACCTGCTCGTTTGCCTCCCGAATTTTTTTTATTGTAACTGCTCTTACCGTATAGGAGACCCACCTACTCTGTTGTCCACTATACAATAAAAAAAGAACACCGCCGACCATGGACAACCGCGCCATAGTCAGCGCATTGGTTGTATTGCCAGCTTTATACGGCTCCGATATCCTCACTCACTCAGCGAAACATATTAGAAGTACCATTACAAGTAAAACTACCATTACACCTAGAGTATTCTGTGAGCCCGTGGTATTTCGGACGAGTCGGCCCAATTAGTGCGTCAGCATATGCTTCAACATGGCTCTGCCACGGGTCTACAGTATTAAGACTCTCGCCCGGCCATTGCCCTTCCAGGGTGCGAATAAATTATAATTTGTCAAGACCGGGATTCGAACCCGGTACCTCTGGCTTCGTGGTAGACTTATAAAAGCGCTATTTAGCTGCGAGGCTCTCGATCTAAAAAGTAGAATCGTTTCTAGCGCCATTTCTTGATATTTAATAACAACCACTGAACCATACAACATATAAATAATTCTAACGTAGTATTTGGATCTGCTGATACCTCTGGTCATATCGTAAATATTCGCTCTCTGTCTAGCGGGCGTGCATTTGCAACTGTGGCAAAGAAACAGAACTCCAGCAAACGTATATAAGGAGGGCTTGAAAGTCGTTCTTTAAATGAGAGCAGTTCCTCAATGAAAAGATCAAGAAAAAGATCTTAGCTTGAACTAAACAGAAACAAAAGATCGCGAATAATTTGTGTTATTATGTGTTATAGTAAGGACTATTAGTAAGAATAATAGAGATTATGCTGAGAGTATAATCGGTGAAATCGCATTTCGTTCGTTCCAAAATACGAAAGTCCGGATGCAAATGCAGCGCGATGGTAATGGAAACGGGCAAGCCACCAGCGCATAAATGAACAAATGATTCAGCAAATTTATTTTCGTATCTTCTGTGTATAGTTTTAAGCGACATACAGTTTATTATTATTAGATTATTCGTTTGATATTTTGAAAGTTCATTGAAGATATTAAAAGTACACAATACATTTGGAAGCGCGAAGTGGCTGATCATTCCTTGAAGTGAAGTCCATTAAACGCACTTGTGGGAATAGAATGATGCTTGCAATTATCCTATTACGTCCGCAGATGGTATTTTTATAGATCTAGGGATGACACAACATCTGGTTACCAAGTGATACATAACGAACATTTCAAGTTGAAAACACTCAAAATATACAACAATCAATTAAGTGGTTTTGTGGCCGTTGGGCCGAAAAGTGCACAGTAGAGACCACAGACTAGCAAGAGCAGCACAGGACGTCCACCCACAGGTGGACAGACAATCATATAAAGGTCGCCGGGAGACGCCGGATGCAGGTCGCCTCCGACTGGTAAGTATGAAAGACCAAAGGAGAAGCCTATGTCCAGCACTGGACGTCCTACGGCTGAAATGATGATGAACTATGTGATAGGCAATAGAATAGAGTAACAAAAAAAGACATTTTTAATTAGAAATAAAAGTAGTTGAGATTGACGCATTTAAACTTGGCAGCTTAATATTGTTCGCATTAACTAATTAGTAAACGATAAAGATTTTAAAAAGTCTTTGTTTGAAGTTTTATGATTTGTCATCTAACGCTGTGAGTCGTGACCATTCGCCAAATTCCAGTCACAGACCCAAACACACAATTAAAAACTAATTATAAACAGAGATAGTGTTGGAGCAGCCAGCCCTACGCACCCGACAACGGACCGTGCCGAAGTAAATAAATCTGCATTAGGCTAGCATGGGGCCCTTTACTCGCCAAAAAACGTTCGATACTAGCAGTCGTGCAATTTTACGACTGCTCATTTCTTTTACACGCCAAGTGTGCACCTCCATTCTTTTGCGGCGTAGGTTCAAACAGAGGAGTAGGTGGGTCTCCTACAAGGTAAGAGACCACCGCTGCCCTTCACCGAACGCGCCACACTCCGCGTTTTGGTTTTCTTGTTGGCTTTTTAGGCCGCTTAAGCGGCATTTGTAAGGGCCTCTGATATCCTCACTCACTCACCGTAAATCACTGAGTATTCTGTAAGCCCACGGTACCACTTCGGAGTAGCCGGGCGAATTAGTTAGCTTCAGCATGGCTCTCTCACGGTGAAAACTATACATATGCAAGTACCGAAGACGTCTACTTGTCACTCCCACAAACTTTTAACAAAGCGTATTAATTAATACAAATGTAGAAGACTTACAACTTTCAGAAGAACTTTCTATTCGTCGCGTTAAATTTCACTAAAATAGTTTAATTGTCTACAAAATTTTATAAGATTTTTTAATTATAGATTTAACTAAAGAGAAAGAATAATTAATAAATTTAAAGAACGGCAAGCATTCAAGCTACAGCTAGGGCTACCCTATATGCTACCTTCCTACCTACGCTATGCAAATAACTGCAAAAATTAATAACTCAAAATTTGTAGGAATTGAAAGACTTACTCTGACCTTGAATGTGTAAAGTTAGTATTTAAGTTACAATGGATTTATATAGCACAATTCAGTGTAGCCCTTTAAATTCTTATATGAATGAGCTATAAAGACTACTGTAATCGCTGATAGTAGCATACGCCTATCACTGTCCTGTCTCCAGAGGGCGCGAACACGTTTCCGATTGAATGGGCCCGTGGCCACTATTCACGCCCTCTTTGTGTTTTATAATCATTTCCACATTCACGACATTTAGCGACAGCAGTCCAAATATCTCGTAACGGCATCGTAAAAGCACACTACATAACATCTTACATCACACGCTCATCATATTAAATGAAATTCAGTCTGGTCTAATTGAATCCGGGATTAATTGCGCAATAGGATGCACTCGTAGTCAAGCATCTGAATAGATGACCGCCACCAGCTTCGTCGTTAGGGTCATTAAGGCAGCAGCCGAAGAAACTGATTCCGTATTAATTCGTTGCACAATTCTCAAGAGGGGTCTATTGTAATTATGTGAAAGTTGTTGTATTTACTTTACAAACATACATTTACATCCGGTTAACTGCAAGATCTAGGGTGTCCATCGGCGGAAGACCGCTTATGCTACACAAAATTATTCATTTTAATTTTTCCATTTCCGATTTGTAGTCTGCGCGATGGCGACAGGACACCAGATGAACTATTGGCGTTTGTTAATTCAAGTAGAAGTGAAATGTAGCATCTATAGTAAATTATAAAGCTTTTTGAATTCTGGTAACAGAAGAACCTGGTCGCTTACACTTGGCTATACTAGCTGCCATCATCGTTGTTGCGTTATAAATAAAATTATAATTAAAGTACTAAACTAATATACCCATTGAAAATAGCGGATAGTGGCAGAAATGTGATTATTGAAGGTTTTTTAGATGCTCCCCGATTATCATACCTGTCTGATATGCATACATTATTATATAAAAATGGCTCGAGTCGTTTCGGAGGAGCTAAGCTACAAACAGCTGGACTAGTGAATGGTATTTGTAACATTACTATTAACTTCCTAATGAAGCAGCCAGTAATGTAGCGTAAAAAGCCGCTTTGATAAACTTTGATTTGATTTATGTGCGATCATGTTTTTTGTGCCATTCTATTCTTGTAACGTGCGAGACGAAATATCCTGTCGCCACTTGAACTTTGCTTTAACACGACGCCACAGACCGAGCCTTGTTCTGACGCAAACTTTGACTCTTGATCGATGTATCTCGACACTCACCAATATCAGGCTCCAAAGTACTTACGGAATTAATGAAGAAATCGAAATATACAGAAGATAATAGGACTAATTAAGGTTTTATTCCTAGCACCTATTTCTAGACTTATGACCAAATATGCTTTACAAAGTATTATCCCAATAATAGTTTACTACATTTTGGTATAACTGGCTAATGTTTGTTCCCTCAGCATATCCTAGGAGAGCCTGGTCGTGTCCTTGCCTATTATTATTATTTAACAGTGTAGCGGACAACGGAGTAAGGGATAAATCTTATATGGTAAAAGAACAGCGCCGCCAATGTACAACACGCCACATTCCGCGCATTGTGATGCCGGCTTTTCACGAGACCATGACAGTTTAAGGGCATCCAATATCCTCACTCACGCAGCGAAACAGCAGCATCGTCTCAAGTATAACCGGCATTTCTCGCTGAGTATTATGTGAGCCCGTATATCATAAAAAGGAGCCAACTACAATCAATTTCTTTTATGAACACTTTCGTACAGTTGCGAAGCAGGTAAGTGTGCGAGTTTACTTCCCACACGGAGGCAATGACAGGCGTTGGTAAAGATCAGATCAGAGCGAGCGAGATATGTGGTGAGCGGCGCGAGGGCAGAGTAGGCTGCGCGGGCTGGAGGCCGCTTGCACAATGCAACGCCGCACCGCTCGCTGCTCTCCACAATCATAAAACTCAGTTAAACAGCTCTTGAGTCTTCATTATGCTCCATACGATAATACGATAAGATAATGTACAACGAATAATAAATAATGTTTCAATTCGCCTCGTATCTAAGTGGTGTTTTCAGTCCACGAAGCGAGATGTAGAAGGTTCGATCCCCGATCCAAATAAAAATGTATTATTTATTTACGTTCAAGGTTGAAATCACAATAGTATTGCTTAAGAACTCTTCTAGTTAATTTTATTTGCACGACTCTTAAACAGTCTTCTATAAGTTTCACGGAACGCCTTTGCAGCGAATAGTCGTTAGTAACATTGTTGTTCTGGAATTGTTGAAATTTCCCAAACGGTTCGACGACGCAAACGAGTGATTCCCACTATTCCTAGGCATATGTACCTAAGATGCCCATTCCCAGAAAAGCCACCATTTAATTAAGGTGTGTGTCGATGAAATCGAAACAGAGACGTGGCAGCACTGTTCTGGAATGAAAAACTAAGGAGCGCGAAACAAGCAAAACTCATCTCAATTACAAATGAACCAATGTATGTCACATTGGTTATTCTTCTGGTATCTCTATTTTATTAAGGAATTCGACAGCTAGTAAGAATGAATGAGAAATCAGCCACGTTAAAGCCCCGGCTTTTTGTATTACATTATCTTTAACATCTTCATCTAACCACCATTTTTAACTATAGCCTCTGCTTGCTGGAGTGAATTCCTTCCTAAGTAGAAGTATTTGATTGCTGTGCCTGGGATTCGCTAAACTTGTGTAACTTTGTGTAATCTCACGTAATGAAGCTTCTTCTCTTCTTCCTCACTATTACATGTAAGGCAAACGCTCCAGCAAACGCAATAACGGTCGAATGGGATGGGTATCTGTCACCAAGTGGCGTCCGCACTTGCGCAACATTGCGATTTGCGATTTGCCATTGAGTACATGGCAGCAACGAGGCCTGCTCCTTTCGTTCCGAGCTCGAATCGCTCCTACACTATTTGGCATATAACTAGCGGTCGAGTACTGCTCCAAATTCGACCATTATTAATTTTGACGCTATGTGCTGTAATGTATTTTTGGTTAGACTCTCCAGACTTATACATATTGAGTTTTGCCTTAATTTATTACTTTAAATAAACTGAATACATTTTAAAGTAAGAAATACCGGAACCACTTTAAGTAGCAAGTAGCAAGCATCATGGAATCGATCTTATGCGTTTCGGAGATAAAAGACGTTTAAGACACACAGCAAACGAATCAAATGCCCCATTTCGTTGGAGTTTAAAATCTGGATAAAGCCAGAAGCGGGTAAACACTAGCGAAGGGTTACTACTGCAAAGGGTCGTACAAAGAAACAAATACGGGGAGACATTCAAAGCGAGTGTTCTTGAAGTATTCCGCCGCTTACGCCTCACCGCGGCCGCGAGACTTATTCTCCGCTTCTTAATATTGAATATAAAAAGAACATTTAAGCAATCTTAAGCTTAAATTAAAGCATCTGCAATCACCATCAATCTTAAAATGCCTCAATTAGGTATCGTTAATTTACATTGAAGATTACGCGTCACAAAGAAACAAAGTAATTCTAGTTTCCATAGACGTGTAGGACATTCACTCTCCGCACAAAGAGCGCAACAGATCTTCCGTGTTACATGAGGCGCAGTACGAGAAGGAAATGGGCGAGCCAAGTGTGGGCTTCACGGTCAGCTGGGCCCGCACGCGGCCCACGGGCGCACTGCGCAGTCACGGTCGCAGTGACGACGGCGGTGCGGCGTGCAATAACACCTATAACCTTCTTCGATATGACATTTAATTTAATTTACCTCCTTACTATTTGCTATTCGAATTGTAAATCGCTGACCATTTCTCGGTCTTTTTTATTATTATATAGCGCGCAACGGATCAGCTGGGTCTCATCTATGATAAGCTCGCCGCTGCCCATGGACACCCACGCCACAATCCAGTTTCACGTAGATATTTTGTGAGCCCACGGTATCACTTCGGACGAACCGATTCAATTAGTGCGTCAGCATGAGTTTCCCACAGGTCGAATATTGTTAAAACACTCGCTCGGCATTTGTCAAGCCCTTCCAAAGACCGGATAAATAACAAGTTTTTATCCGGGGATCGAACCTGATACCCGTCGCTCCCTGGTATACTTATAAGACCACTTAGCTGCGAGGCTACGCGCTTTCTTTATATTCGATAGCGGACAACGGAGTAAGTGGGTCTCCTATATGGTAAAAGAAAACCGCCGCCCATGCCCAACTACGACACACTCTGCGCCTTGGTTGTGTTACCGGCGTTAGCATATGCTTGAGCATGGCCCTCCCACGGGATCTTAATAGACTAGTCATAGTCAAAATGAACCGAAATTAACTAATTACTTAACAAACATACTACATTACTTGACATTGGTTCTCTGTAAACTTTTTATGTAATAAAATGAAACATCATGAAATCGTGAACCTCCGGATATACATCGAAAGCCAAGTCTCGCAATTGCTATTTCAATTAGGAGTCGAATATTTTCTTGTTTGTTTACAAAGGGTGGTTAAATAAAGCTCTTTTTAATGAAATACCTATAAAATTAATATAATTAAACCACCAGCCTGTGTAGTTAAAGTCGGCCGTCTCGAGAAATAACATGCAAATACGCCATACAAATGATAACATACTTAAAGCAGCGCCTTCGTTAACCTTTCAAATAATCCTTGTGCACTTAACTATTGCGCGTTTTCTTAACGTGTGCGGCAGATTGCTAATGAGAATTCACTGGAAGGTCATTTGTGTTACAACTTTGCTATTACATTTTAAATGGAAACGCATATTTGAAGTAGGTGGTCAGCTGCGTGCAGAGGCATTTCCTAATCAATACTACTTGAGGACTCAAAAAGAGCGTACGTACTCGCCCGCAGGCCAGCTGTAACTGGGCGCAGCAGTAACTCTTATCTTAGCTGAGATTATTTTTCCCTTAAGATCTTATTAATTCTTTAACTTGCACTTATATTAGATTTGCCCTATAACTATTTTTGTAAATGTAATAATATGTTATGTATAGATTAAAATATATATGTCACACAAATCTATGAACTTTTAAATTTTTAAGCAACAGTATTTCACATTTTAATGAAAACCAACTCATTGAATGTCCTAGAGACCTTGACTCCGAATTCTATGAAAATTGTTTGCACAGAAGGCATACTTTTTTTTATAAATAGATAACACCAATGAATACAAATGGAGAAAAACACGATTCTAAAAATACTGAAAGAATGTCAAGTTAAGACGCAATAAATAAAAGTTGCCAGCCGTAAAGTGTCAGTGTGCACCCCGCACCTACGAGTAATGGTCTTTTACCTGTGGCAGTACCGAGCTGTGTAGATCTGGTTCGTTGTAGGCAGGTGCTTAAAACCCACGTCACCGTTCAGTGACACAGTTTCGCACGGTCACATAAGGAAAGTACATTGGCATTCATACGCGTTGCATGAATGAACGGCGGATTTGATTTTGATAAACCATGCCTCCCAACAGGGCGCTGGCGAGAGAAACAGTTTCTGATTATTCATAGATTATGAATCGAGTTGTAATTGGTACATCAATTGTCAGGGCATTTCGATTTTGTTCATAAAGCCCAATGCTTATGGACTGACTCTCTAAGTATATAACAGCGGGAAGTAAAAAGTATGCCTTGTGACTATTAAGGTATATAATCTAAAATTATTAACACAATGCACTATTAAAATATGGTAATGGAAGACTTAAGTTACTGCCATTTTTATGGTTTACCGAACAACGGAGAGGCGGGTTACCTCTATGGTAAGAGATCACTGCCGCCCATAGACAACTCCGCAACAATCCGTGCTTAGGTTGTATGTTGTGTGTGTCACCAGCTTTTAAAGCCACTGAAGCATTCTAAATTTCAAGTGCTTATAAACTATTGGACATTTAGGAAAATACGTTTGAACAAATACAAGCCCAACATCCTAAAGGAACGCATAAAACGCTCAAAATCAGCTCTCCAATTAAGGAGACGTCAAAAGGCTTAAACCTAGCTTATTATGAGTCAAGCGAGTGAAGAGGCAGCTCTCGGCCGAGCCAAGCTTCATCAGTGTTTACGAAAGCCTAACGAGCTTCATTAGCGCTGAGCGACATGGTCATTACACGGAACGCTGCCACCTACCTATCCTACCTTCTTGGAGACTTCGTTGATCGAAGATCGTCGCTGCCTGCGACAGCGTTGCTTCATGTATAAAACAAGTGGTTGAATAGCTCTAACATGAAGCGAGAGGTATCGGGTTCCAATCCCGGTCTGGACAATAATAAATTAGAATTGAATTTATAATTTATTCGATCTCTGGAAGGGCTTGACAGTGGCCGGGCGAGTATCTTAATACTGTCGCACTCGTGGGAAAGCCATGTTGAAACATGTGTGACGCACTAATCGGGGCAACTCATCCGAAGTGATACCCGATCACAGAATACTCAGCGTGAAATAGTAGTTGTACTTGAAACGGTACCTCTACTGTGTTTCGCTGAGTGATTGAGGATATCGGAAGCCCTAAAAAAATAAAAAATTGTTCATGGGAGGCGGTGTTCTTTCATTAAATACGAGATCCAGCTGCTCCGTTGTCCGCTATACTATAACAAATCTTATAACTTAAATGAGATATTTTATTTAACAGTAAACGCAACGGACGAGTCCCTTGATAATAAGACATCACAAGCGCGCCGCAATCCGAGCTTAGTTCCGTTTAGTATCTGATAGTATTTTCTTAAAGTATTACCCGTCTCGTTTTCGCAACACCAAAAATACGTTAGAGAGACAGTAACCTTCTCACTATTAAAAGTAATATACAGTGTGTATAGCGAGTGAGTGAGGATATCGAAGGCCCTTGAAATGATTGTGGTGCGGTTGTCCACGGGCGTCGATGATTTTTTAGCATAGAAAAGATCCACCTAATCCGTTGCTCGCTATATCAAAAAAGGCAGCAGTTATAAGTGGGGAAAACAGATAATGTTGCAATTCGACCTTTGCCGAGCAGTTCGAAAAGAACGAGGTCATAGGTTTTGAAAAAGCAGCGAATAGAGCGGCCGTCGCATGTCCCCTATTACGTAAGAGCCAAAAGCTGTTCAAGTGACGCGTCAGCGAAAGTGAAAGCCGTGCTGACCAGCACCTGAACGATCGCGGCGAACTCAAATGAACGAGATTGTTATCAGACTCTTATAATTGCATACAAGATAAGATGACACACACAGAGAACAGAACTATTAAAAATTAAAAAGTACCACAGGCTCAGAGCACCGGCCTGAAATACTTATAGTGTTTCGCTGAGTGAGTGAGGATTTCGGAGGGCTTTGGAAATCTATCGTTTAAGCGGCGTAAAAAGCCGGCAACACAATCGAAGTGCGGATTGTGGCACGGCTGTCCGTTTGCGGCTGTGATGTTTTACCATAAAAAATATAACTCGCACGTATTATTATTAGCTACTATTTAGCAATGTCACAACTGCTAGTGTTTTCTTGTGCGTCGCTCGGGGCTCTAGAGATAGAGATCTTGTTAGATTCGGTTATAACAAAAGCCCAACACTTTCTAAACTTTAGATTGTTATCTTAATTCAACACAACACCGAAAATTGTTAATTTACGAAAACCATAAAGATAATCTTTCTAGATGTAAGCAAAAATATGCGGCATTTAACCAAGCGTAGCCACTCTCCTTCTCATTACACCAAAAGCAGCTTATGTAATTAGGAAACGAGATATTATTAAACAAAGATACACAAAAACACAGTGCACGCCCTTTACCCCACTGAGGGACCATAGGACTTTAAGTCTATCTAACATATGACACATTTACTTGCCTGCCACAACTGGTAAGCACCAGCAGGAGCGTGTAAATAGGTTGTATGGCGTGGCTTGGTTGACCTTGCAAAGCAGATGCATAAATGAATTTTTATGATACAGCGGACAACGAGGCAGGCGGGCGTCCTCTGTTGTAAGAGATCACCGCCACCCATGGAGAACCGCGCTACAGACTATTTAAGCGTTATTAGAAGTGCGATTTCCTCGCTCACTCAACGAAGCACAGTAAAAGTATCGCTTCACGCTAGGCATTCTGTGAGCCCGTGTTATCACTTGGGACGGGCCGGCCCAATTCGTGCGTCAATTTATGCTTCAGCATGGCTCTCCCTAGGATGCCGGTTGAGCCCGATACCTCTTGCTTTCTTGCTACGCTTACAGAACCACATAGCTACGAGGCTCTCGAGGATTTCAAGCGTTTGTTACAACTTGGAAGCGTGTCTAAGGAATATACTTAGTTGGCGTAAAACTGCCATGATATTTTCACTTATACATTTCAAAATGAACACTGAACGTGCACATTTGTTTTACACAAGTAATTCGTTTCGAAATTTTATGACTATGGTTTTAAAGGAAGATAGCTCGTCTCGAATTGGCTACTAATTCTAAAGCCCACAGCTAACAGCTAGGGTGAATTCGGTATGTTGAAGGTCACGTAGGTTCGCGTGGCTGACCTTGGCTGTCGGCTTAGTCAGGCTCAACCTGTGCCCGGCACTAGTTGTAGCCTTATCGGCTTTCGCAACATGAGTACGCTGTAACCCGAGCCGCCTTCGCCCACGGACAAGCATGTCGACGTTGCCTCTCAGGCATTCTATGCCGTCACTTTAAAGTCTAATTCTTAAGAAGCGTCGCTTTGGTTTATCCCAAGCGCATCCGAAATATTTGAGAGGTGAAATTTGGTAAGATAAATAACGGATTCAGATGTTGTTTTAGTTTATTCTTTAAATTAATACAAATTATAAGTATCATTATAGTATAATACACCCTTAACAGTACACTCGCGTTGCTCGAAACAACGTCGAGCATGGCGCCCTCCCGCGCGCATTTTGATGTTACAAAAACGATGCTCAACATTAACAATGTATCAGAGTTTGGTTCAAATCTTTTTGTAAACTTCGTCAAATTGACGTGCTTTTCTCTTAATGTCTAGGATTGTTTCCCCCAGGCCCTTCTCTTTCTCTTTTTCGCTGCTCTTGAAAAATAGGTGCCACGATAGGTCTGACGACAGAGTTAGAGTGACCATTTTCAGTGCAATGGAAACACTTGCAAGGGACCACGCCCACTCTCACCCTCATTATCGCGTATTGTAAGCCTTGGTTTGACTGTGCGAAGTTAATGTGGGCTCTATCACGACATAGCTGTCAAGACAAGGCGAAACTATTTTCAATTTCGCAGTCGCTAAACGGTCTCGTAACGCATTTCGTAACAGCAATCCAGTTCACATGCGTGACTGTAACACAATTACACGGATTCTCCGGCGCTGCTCTCTTACGACGCTGGCCCGGGGGCTGGCCGCGACCGCGCTCTATTGTTCCCACCGATCCCGCCTACTGCACGAGCCGTCGGCCAGCTGTTCCCGTCCACTTGAAGCGAATACCAGCGAATACAGATTTACTTTACAAGGACCACGAAGCCACTTGTGAAAGTCTCACTAACAAATTGATATTTTGTTCACGTCTAATTCTGAAGAATTTAGAAGACATTAATTTTATAATGGTATAGCGGGCAACGGGATAGATGGGACTCCTGTATGGTAAGAGATCTCTGCGACACATGTACAACTATGGCACAATCCAACGTGAAATGGTACTTGTTCTGTGTTTCGCTGATTGAGTGAGAGTATCGGAGGCCCTTAAAAACTGCCGTTTAAGTGGCGTAAAAAGCCAGCAACACAATCAAAGCACGGACTGTGGCGCGGTTGTCCATGGGCAGTGGTATTCTCTTACCATATACTAGACCCACCTGCTCTGTTGTCAGCTTTACTATAAAAAAATCGTAATTATGCTATTTTATATTAACAATGCTAATTGATACGTCGTACTAAAAGAAGAAGAAGCTTACTCGTACTAGAAGCTTTGGACGCTATACCAATCCATTTTTAAACACATAAAAATAGCAGCATAAGACGGTACTTGTGTGCTTGATATCGAGGTCCCTAAATGGCGTAAAAAGCCAAGCCGACAACGCAACCAAAGCGCATATCGCCACGCAGCCGTCCACGAGCTGCGAAGACAGCTATGAGCAGGACAATGACTACGCCACAGATGTATTTAGAGTTTGGATGAACAAGTGGTAGGAATCAGCCTGACCCTGGCGAGCGAATAAGCGACCCAGTTGACATTCTCAGATCGGATGAGAGCCGGCGGAGTCGGCATGCACCAAGTGCCCGACGTCGGGCCGCTGGCGTCGGGCCAACGCCGGCCGCTCCGCTCCGCCCTGTTATATTTGGATCGCTATTTTTTACACTCCGCGTACGAGGTGAACAATCTCAGACGCATGGCTTGGCGGAGACATCGCAACAGAAGCCTTCATCTCTCACTTCATCCCTTTACCATCAATCCCTATTTTAATAGCGACATTGTGTTTTGTGACCTTATATTTAGTTCGATATCCCAGCACGCGTGCCAGCTGAAGCTCTCTAGAGTATCTAGAGTAGAGAGACAAGAAGGAAATAAATATTTTCATTGGAAAGTTGTATTGACAATGCGCAGCCACGCTCGCTATGATTTCCATCGCATCCTGTTCGCTGTTTATAAATTCCAGTCTCGTGCCCGTGCTGTTAGGCCGCCGTTGCTCGAATGCGGGCCGCTGGCCTCGGCGTCACCGTACCCTAATCTTTCGTTACGTGGACGTTCACATGTGGATCCAAGTAGATGCAAGTATGGGACACCTTGCGTCTGTTCCACTTGTAGCAATAGATCGTAATCCGACACGTTGGATGCTGCACTTTCGTGGAGCTTGACACTGTTCCTTACGGTACTCGGTACTTCCACAATTACTAAATTATTTTTAATTAATGTCAAAATCTTTATTACCAATAGGACCATGTAGTCACATTCATATGAATGTCTTAAAAACGAATGTTAAGATTTTTCTGCGAAGAATAGTGAATAACTTGAATCTTTTAAGTTCCTGGTGATAAAAAAATATTCCTTTTTTAATATTATATTAGTAATCAATTTAATTATTTATTATTAGAATAATTATATCTTACTCGAATTATTTAATAAACAATTAGGTGAAATTGTTTAAATTTTGTTACGTCAATGTTTTTGATCGGCTCGAGGCCGTGACCCCACAATCAACTCGCAAAAAGACCGCAAAATTAAGGAAAATGTCAAGTTTACATCGCTCGTGAGTATCTGACAATTGACAAGACCTCGATCAGCTCAGTTCACTCATTTCATACAACCCGTCAGAATATAATTGTGAATGCTGCATAATTGTATCTAAAACACAACGAGAACTTAAGGAGCTAACTGGCCACGTGTCGGAAAATTGGCGAACTGGGCAAAGCTGGGCGACACCACTATTAAAATGGGCATTGCATTCGAGCGGAGAGGATTAATTGCGTTTGTTCATTGTACGATTGAGTGTTCTTATATTTTTCACGATTTCTTCCTGGATAATGATTACAAATTAAGAAGAGCTATAATCTGAGACTCAGTCCGACTAGAAAAGGCAAGAAGAATAGGTGCATTTCTTCGTCGGGAGTTCAAAGAAAGGCCTTCATCGAATCATGGCGCTGGTGCAAACAAAAAGTACTCGTATAAAACCTACACAACACATAGATGAAGTAGATGTAGCTTTCCGAATTTATGCAAGGGCTTCAGCGGCCCTCACAAATATTACAAGTGTACGTTAGCACGCAGAAGCAACTGATGTCACCTCCGCCAAGCACGCGGGCCATGGCGGCTGCAGAGAATGTTGAAGCAGTGTGTCCGATGTGTTTGTTTATATCGACAGGTCTGCATGTGCGAGTCGATGACGACATAGCAAACAATGCGCAAAGTGCAAAGCCGCTTTTCAATATACATAATATGTTATCTGTATGGAAACCCACGCACCTGTGCTCTGTTGATGACGTCGTGGGGCCCGCGCCAAGTGGTCGCGGCCGGGGACTTCCTTTTCGCCAACTCCAAGGTGGCTTCGCTGGGACAGCGTTCGAACATGAGCACACGCTCGGCCACAGAGCCTCGGGTCAAGAAGGGCCGGACTGGCGACTGGCCCGCCACAGCGGCAGAATCCACCGCGCCAGCGCTGGAGGCCCGCCTCGCCCGGGCCTCGAACTTCGACCTCGCCTCCGTCACGTGCGAGCCAAGGGAAGCTCGACGCTCTCCACTCGCTCCGGCTATCGGCTTCCTAGCGCCGGTGTCGAGGCGGTCTTGGTAGCGGCTCTTCGCATAGTCCACCAGCGATATGGGCGGAACGACGTCGGGCCTCTCGGACGGACGCTCGGCCACCACTCCGCCGGTGCGCAGCGCCCTGAGCAGGCGCTCCTCTTCGCGCGCAACTTCTAGCCTCATGGCAGCGTTATCACTTGATCTGGCGAGGGACACGTTGCTTGTGCCGTTGCGCTCCGGGACCAGGTCTGGCGGCAGACTCATAGCTGAGAGGGAGTCGGCCTCCGCGTGGATGTCTCGCCTCAGCTCCGGCCTCTGACCTCGCCGCGCTTCCCCCCTTTGCTCGCGACTCTCAGGGCGCTCTCTGCGAAAGTCGGGACGCTGTTTTATTTCGGGTTTCGGTTCCGGCTTGGGCTTTGTTCGCAAACTGTCCGTCAGTTTGAGGCCGGGCGTGGGCCTGCACGACAGTATTTCAGTTGGAGCCAGGCCGCGCGCTTTCCACGTTTGATAAATGGCCTCGGCATGGTCGGAAATTTGTTTGGCTATCGCAGCGATGTCCTCCTCGCCGGTGTCGATCTCGCGGCGAGCCGTGGCGGCCATGGCTAGGGTAAAGCCGTCCAAATAATTAAACTATCATTTGCTTAATTCACTACTTTAATAATAAGCTTTATTTTATTATATATAATAATATTTATTTAATAATTATTTAAATACACACAATTACAAAACTGATTTTATAGGAAATAACACTTAAATTCTCTGGGTGAACGTTTAACATCCATTTTTCTTGTGAATATATGTTTCATATTTTCATATTTATTGTCATATATGTATTTTACTGACTTTACTGTCTATTTTATGGAAAAAATTCTAAGGGTGAAACCTCTTTGAATTACTTTTTTTTCTAATAATTTTTGCCTTATTAACTAAATTACTATAATATTTTGATATTGTGATGTGATATGAGATACTATTTTTTATCAGATTAATTATGTTATTTGTTAGACTATAAAAGAATATAGAGAATATATAAGAATATTTTATACGATCTTAGTTATAAATTATGACAATCTCCATTTATGGAATTTATTTGTAATGAAAAATATTTAATTCCGGCTCAATGCTGTACATAGTACCATTTCCCCACATACTTTATTTTCTTATCATTTTACGCAAAGATTTTTATGTGTAAGAATTGTTTTTCTAAAGATTATCAACGTTGGTTTACTTACTTTACTGGTTTGTTAGCTATATCTACAACTTAGACAACGGGCAATTTAAATGCTTTTAGCAATTATTCTGATTAGAAAATTGGACCAGCTTACCTGATGTGATACCACGCGCTCACACAATACCAGCGAGAAACTACTTGTTCTGTGTATCGAAGGCCCTTGAAATTATACGAGTGAAGGGTCTTAAAAAGCCGGCAACACAATCTTAGCACGGATTAGGCGACGGTAGTCTATAACTTAAAATACGTGTTCCTCGTTGTCCGCTATACGATTAAAAAAGAACTAAGGTAGTTGTATTTATTATCAGTAATATTTTTTATAAATTGCGTAACCTTTTGTTAACTCAGCCGATATAATGGCCTGAATTGTGGTGCGTACAATGTTAATAATTCTTTCCACGATTGTCGTTACATAATGACTAAATAAAATAAACTTGGATAAGATATATAAATAAGAGGAGGTATACATATATATGTATATATAAGAGGTCTCTTTTAACTAAGTGAACACTAGTGATAATTAATTTGTCTTTCTATATTGTGTCTTCTGTAACCAAGGGTTTAATTAATAAATGATAAATTACTTGTTTCAAAAACTATTTACAACACAGAGCACAAACTGGTGTTGTAAACGAAAAGGTATTATTCGATTTGCTAATTAAGCCTCGTAAGCAAATAGCAGGAATTGCAAAAGATGCTTTATTTTCCGAGCGGAATTGATCTGAATTCATACTCATTATGCTGTGTATGTAATGTAATGAATTTTGATATCAACAATTGATTTTTAGTCTTAAATTTAAACAAATAAGTAAAATACTCTTCTCGTATTTTAGAAACACAACAAAATCTTTACTTTAAAGTATGTGTGTATGGTGTGTGGTGTTGAAGCGACGTATGTAATTCCATATTTTACATTAAATATATAGTTATTTCTTTAATATTTAATTTTTTTAGAATATGGAGAACCTTCGTAGCACCTAGAATTTTGTATTGGATACAACAACTCTGTGGAATCAGTTGTAATATTTCTTACGTATTGCGGACGGTGTTTAAAAAAATCATACCCACCCCTCAAACGCCATCGACGCACCTGCGACTCAATTGGGGCTAAGGCTGGCCATGGGCGTCGGAGTCTAAATTAGCCACTTGCCTGTTTGCATCAAGTTTTTAAAAAAAAACTGTCAAAATTTACATGGCAACTGTGGAATTAAGTGCAAAATGTCAGATTATTATCACAGTTTTATTAAAAACGTGTAAAAACTCACAAGATTACAAATATTAAATTTAAAAATAACATTAATTAATAGAATTAGGTTTTTATTAAAGGAACTTACATATTTATATGATGGTACATATTATAATATGTTTATCCTTTAGCTCTATATTAAGTAAGACATCCGATAAGATTACACAGGTATTATCTGTTTGTCACACATGAACGAGAGACCCATTTTCGATTTCGTATTATTTGTCGAAAGCTATCCAGATTATCATTCACAAAGGATTTCAGGATCTCTCTATTGTATGCTTAATTAAAATTATCTACCTTTATTAGGTAATTAAGTATATTAATATTATCCTATTTTGAGTTTAAATAGTTTTTTCTCTATGTATTCTGTATTTTAGGTTAAGATTAGCTTTTAGAATCATTAAGTGAGTAAATAAAATTATAAAAAAGGGATTTAAGTTAAAAAAATACCTGTTGACACGTTACACATAGAGTTGAGTAAAATACCACGTAGAGTAAAATACAAAACTTAATTATTAAATGATACACAAGTATTAAATAGATAGTTTACTTGAATTTATCTTGAATATGTAGAATACATATGTATAATGATATTTTTTTAAATAATTAGTCAATATTATTTAAAGAACGACTAAATGGATACCATAAACAAAGTAATAGATCTATAAAAACAAAAAAAGTTCTATTTTAAAATATTTACAACTATTTCACTAAATGAAATTAAACAATTGTATAAAAACCTTTAAAAACATTTAAAATCTTTAAAGTGCATTAATGATATAATTTATTCAAGCCAAAGAACCTAAAAATATGCATTTAAATCGTGAAACTTTTAAGATACACAGAAGAAAAAGTATAACATTTATTATAAAGAGTTTTCAGTTAATTAGAGCATTTATTTCGAACATCTAAAATGAGTTTATAGCCGCGGAAATTGCGTTCCAAAGAATCGTCTCTCAAGGTTATTTCTTTTGAAATTTGCTACAAAAACAAATTATAATTGTATGTTCATTCGAGAGTCGATCAATAATTTTGAATTGATCACTCATATTTAAACTTACGATAATTCATGGTAAAATATAAAACCGGTCTCAAAAAAGATTAGGTTGCCCAAATGTATCAAAAACAAGTGTTATTAATTAGATGTCATAAATGCAGGAAACGATGCCTATAACATATAATTTGATTTAATTAACACATTAACTTATACGGCTGTTGCTCGTAACAGTGATTTCTTAGAGTTCTTATGCATTACGCGTGATGGTATACATAATTATTTTATATAAATGGTAGAAAACAACCCATGAACAAACCAAAGCCGCGGGTGCGTTACCGGCCTTTGAGCAATATTTGTCTTTTATTGAAGCTCCTCAAGTCGTATTAGTTTTCAAATACCTCTGCTGGCAGATGATTGCACAGAGAGATGGATATCATTATGAATACTACGTATATTAATACACATATTATATATTATAATTGCAATATTGTTATAATTCTCTAATATATATGTCTCAATCTATAATGAGACTGTTATATTACATAAAAAAGTACTTACACAATGATATTTCTATTTAATATATATTTTAAAACTATTTAGTAGATTTTCAACCCATTTGATTCCTAATATGTGTAAATGTATGAAATACTAGCGGAGCTGGCAAATGTTGTTTTGCCATATAAGTTATGAAAGTTCGCTTAGCTGTTGCGTTCTTTTTTGTATGTATTATCAAGATCTACAACTTTTCTATAGAATTCAATCATATATTTCATAGTTAAGGCATTGTTCATATGTAATATTTTTGTTTTATCGTTTTTCCTTTGCTCCTTTGCAAGTCCGACTATAACTAAAAAGCCTTTTTTGGGTTGGTAAATATTAGTAAAAATTCGATTTTTTTATTGTATAGCGGAAAACGGAGCAGGTGAATGTCCTATATAGCAAGAGAAAACCGCCGCCGATAGACAACCGCGCCATAGTCCACGCATTGGTTGTATTACCGGCTTTTAAGAGTCTCCGATATTCATTCAGCAAAACACAATCAAAACCATCCTTGGACCTTGGACTTCAACAAACATTTTAAAAATTTGGCCAAATTGATCCAGGCGTTGTTGAGTTATGCGCTAACGAACATACTTTGCGATTAATTTTTATGTAATATAAGAGATATTACATATATATTTAGGCCTATGTCCAGCAGTGGACTTGATAGGCTGACGATGATGATGATGATCATAAGAGATATTTATATTAGTTAGTATCACTTTAAAGTAGAAGTGATATCACAGTATTACGCGTACTGTTTCGTCCATCATGATAATAACATGCTCCAATTAGCTACGAACACAACACTGGTTTATTCTTAGTACAAGGTAGGTACTTTATTTTACGCGTTTATTATAGATTAGGCTTCACATGCCTCAAATATCCTTGACTTAATAAGGTATCTAGTTATTATTTACAGAGAGATTTAATGGGCGTACCTATTCCTTAAAGGTCGGCAACGAATTTGGGGCACAACCGAGGCGTGGAATGACCATGGACGGTGGACCTCAAATCCAAGGTTAGCCTCCCGTTTTTTAAAAAATAACAAAACGCTTGTCAGTGATTTTTCTGTTTTGATTTACTTATACAATGGAGATTTAAACTATATAATACATAAATTATAATAATTAACTATTTTAGACGGTAGTTATTAAATTTTTTTTCATTTAGAAGCAACAGGAACTTACAAAGTAACGATGAGTTTGTTGTGGTCGCGCTTAGACCGACGGCCGCCGAAAGCCTTAATTGATCAGGCAAATTAGTGAAAAACTAAAAAGAACTCCCAGATGTCTGTTTCACGATTCCCTATAAAATGTTCAGCCAAACGAAAGAACATAAAATTTCGATATTGTTTCAATAAAGTATAAACTTTCTCCGGCTTTTGTATAACGAATATTTGTTTCAATCGTATTTTCTCATATTTACAGATTAAATGAATTTATCTTCTTGAATGGAAGCGGTAAGCGTAAACACAGGATTAAATCCTGAATATCCAAGATGGAAATACGTTTAGAAAACGACATTTATTATTAAAAATATTACTTCTGATATTTATTATTAAAAATATTATTGCTGATACTTTCATAATTATAATTCTACTTGGTTTTATTCTTAACTTTATAAATGTACAGAAATACCTGAGACAGAAATAATTGATTACAACCAGTTCTGTGAAATTCCATTTTCTACAAATACTACTTGAAACAATGAATAAGCAATGTGTCACACTCTCGCTAACGCGGATTTGTTGTTGCAAAAACGAGACAAAAACCTTTAGAAAAAGATGTAATTATTATTATAAATATATAATATATCTCTATTTTTTTAGATACTATAGCAGTCAATGGAACAGGTGTGTCTCCAATATGGAAAGAAAACATCGCCGCCTATGAATAACCGCGCCACAGTTCGCGCTTTGGTTGTGTCGCCGGCTTTATACGCTTAAGCGGCACTTTTAAGGGCCTTCGTTATCTTCACGTCATTCTACGAAACACAGTACAAGTACCGTTTCACGCTGAGTATTCTGTGAGACCGTGGTATCACTTCGCACGAGCCGGCCCAATTTGTGCGTCAGCATATGCTTCACTATGGCTCTCCCACGGGGCCTTGTTATTTAAGACACTCGCTCAGCTACTGTCAAGCCCTTCGAGAAACCGAATAAATTATAAATTAAATGAATTAATTATTTAATTTGACTTATTATTATGAAATATTTATAATAAAATACTATTCATTTTTTACATAATATGAATTGAAAAAGTTATATCTTTAAATATGTATATTTGTTAATCTGATTGTCTTACCTCCTATCTAAACCATTAAATTTTTCTTTATTTTCTTCGAAAAGCGACTCGATCAAGAATGACAGATAAAAATAAAAGAGCGGCACTTAAGACCTTATTGGTCTTGACATTGCGCGAAAATCGCTGACTCAACCATATCGCTAATTAAGCACGACGTTCATAAAATATTTGTAAAATCATCGTGACATTTTCAAAAAGTTATTATTCACAATTGTCACGGCATATAATTGTTGTACTTTTACAATGTTCACAAAATAAGCTATATTTTACCCTTTTATACGTTACCAATACGGTAGACTAACTATTCGCATAGTCATATGCAAATATACTCAGCGTGTTGAGTTCCTATGTGGCATTTCACTAGTGTTTGTTTACACAGATTTGTATGAAATTGAATCTGTACCAAAAGGCGTATCAATTCCATACAAATCTAAGTAAACAAACATTAACGCGTTGGTGAAATAATTCTCGGAGGCCCACTTTACAAAATATCGGGAATATTTAAAGGTCGCCGACACGCCCACTGTCACGTGTCTTGTGGTATTTGTGAGCAATGGAACACATCCTACCTGAGCCTCCTAGTTGTTTGTATCCCGATTTTTATTGTAAAAAGAGTTTTTTTTAAGAAACGGGAAGCAAATTGGCATACTAAGGGTAAGCGATTCGCCGCCAATTGACACTGTAAACTTAGTTCAATAGCGGTGGCGTTGCCGGCCCTTAAAAGTAAGATAAACTTTATATATTATTCTTAATATAATTCTCTTATTCTATATTATTTATAACTATTTTTTAAGTCCCTAAATCGTTATTAATCGTAAATAATCGTGAGAAAGCCATGCTGAAGCATATACGGACACAGTAATTGGACTGGCTGGTTCAAAGTGATACCACGGGTTCACAAAATACTCAGCGTGCAATTGTAGTTATACTTGAAATGGTGCTTCTACTGTGTTTTTCTGAGTGAGGATATCGGAAGACTGAAAATACTCGTTAAGGGGCGTAAAAATCTGGTCAATGAGTGAAAAGCGTTGTCCATGGGCGGCGGCGTTCTTTTACCATATACGAGACCCACCTGCATCGTTGTTCACTATACCATAAAAAAATAGGCAGCTGATTTCATAGAACGGCGTTAAGAATACTTTATATTCCCTACTTCTTGAGTCACACAAACGTTAAATGGATTGTGGTCGAATTTAGAACAATAGGCTACCACTATTAATCAATATTACAATAAGATTTTGTTGTTTGATGTCAAATGATATGAGTAAGACCTTACTCCATTGAAAGGAAATATTTTTTCACACAGTTTATTTAAAATTCACGCCTTTCTTATCAATCGCTGTAACGACAAGCGTCCAATTTGCATAACAAAATAACACGACTAAGGCTTTTAATAGCTGTGGAACACGTATTAAACATAGTCACATACAGCATTAGAAACTGCTATTTTTTACTGTGATTTTTTATATGTGGTCTACGTAAATGTCATATAGATGTAAAAATATAGTCTGTCTCTATTATATTTATAGCTTGAGTTTAGGTGCCTTCGTAAACACGAGCGCGTCATGATTTATATTGTAAAAAACTGCGTATTTCAAAGAGTTCTTGTGTAAAACTGGTGGGTATTCACAAGCTATTAAGCAATGTGCAAAATTAAAAAAGTGATATAATGAAATAATATATTATAATTTGTGATGCAGTCCAATTCTCAATAAAACTCAAGTTAATTGTGAAGAAATTAAAGCTCTAAACGACCAAAACACAGAAGCGTTTTTTATTCTATATGGGTCAACGGAGGTGAGTTCCTATATGGTGAGAGAACACAACCGCCCATGAACAACCGCGCCACAGTTCAAATTTGTTGAAATTTTACGCCTTAAGTAGCACTTTTTAGGGCCTCCGATATCCTCACTCACTCTGCGAAACAGAGTACAAGAACCGTTTCACGCTGAGTACTCTGTGAGCTCGTGTTATCACTTCGGACGTACTAAAAAAAAATATATATTTATAATATCTAGCTGTAATACCTACAGGTAACATTTGTATGTATAACATATAACATGAGAGTGTGTCTATAGAGATATTTGGAATGCAAATAACTATAGCTTATTGTAACACCAAATGCATTTTGCGTGAAAACACCGTGCGATTTCAATTGCACAGTGAAATTTCATGCAAGTAATAAACGTATGTAAATAGGTTAAAAGGATGCATGTTTTTTCGTTTCCTTCTGTGTTTGCAATAGAATAGTTCGTTGAAAGATTTAAATTCAAGATTTGTTTTTGTAATGGCACGTTCAATGTCCTATTTGTGGAACGAATTTATTTTTAATATTAACTTTTAAGGCAAGATTTGGATGAATGATCTAGGCCTTTGAAATAAAAGTTATTTTTTAGATTATTACTAAGTCTACATATAGGAAAAATATATGCTTTGTTTGGTTGTATTATTTTGTTTTTATTGTATTGTTTAAACTATTAAAGCTACTTCAAATACATATAAAATTCTGAGCGTGGTTATAACCATGTATATTATATATTATATAACTTATAAATTATAGATAAATAACTTAATTTTTTTATATTATAGCAGGCAACGGAGCAGGTGGGTCTCCTGTAAGGTAAGTGAACACCGCCGCCCATGAACACACGCGCCACAGTCCGTGAATTGGTTGTGCTGCCAGCTTTATACGCCGCTTAAACGGCACTTTTAAAGGTCTCCGATATCCTCACTTACTCTGCAAAACACAATACAAGTACCGTTGCACGCTGAGTATTCTGTGAGTCCGTATCACTTCGGATGAGCCGAGCCAATTTGTGCGTCATAAGCTTCAGCATGGCTCTCCCACGGAGAAAAAAGGAATAGGAATTAGGAATTAAATTATATAAGTGAACACAGTTCTTAAAGAAAGTCTTTTAACTTCTTTTATATAACCTAAAACTAGGTATGCCCATTTTATCCTCATTCCTAGTATAAGTAATATCATTTATTGTTTGTAGAATATCTAATACAATACGCAAACATCCAAAACATTTTATATAAAATTTCGAACGATCCAATGTACAGAAATTTATTGCGAAGGTGTGTTTTTGTTTTCAGTGAGAAATTGCGACTTATCTATTTTCTGCGATCAGGAAGCTTCGATAAATAAAAATCAGTGAGGCGAGTTTACGGAGTGTGACACCTGACCGGTTCGGTAATTACTCTCTTCTGACAGACAGGAAAATGGAATAAAGCTAAATATTAGTTGCTACGACGCCACGATACCTAAAAACAAGATAATTTACCTTATTTCTCACGTGGAAACCTTTATTCGAAAAAAGAGGCACTTACGTAGACAAACAAAAATCTCAATAATTTATTTTTCTACAATTAACTTGTAATAGAAATCTGTACGTTGAGAAATAATAAACGGTAAACTGAAAATTTGAATTAAACTCTTTTGAGTATAAACGTGTTTATAAATAATTTCAATAATTTATAGTAAAATATATTGTTAAATAAAATATTATGTCGTTTAATTAAATAGCGATGAAGCGTGACTTATTTGCTGAGCTCAGTAGGCACTTGACACGTATTCGCCGAAGGAACCAGTTAAAGCCATTTTGCAAACCCTCAACTTGAATAGGCCGAGCCTGAATGATTTTTATTCCTACCAGTTAGTTATAGTCCGTCCTCGTTCTTTCATTCCCAGTTCTAATGAGAGCACACTTTTACTGTCATTCACTAGTTCCTATTCAGTCAATCGAGTCTTTTATTTATAGTAACTTGTAGATAATGACAGATTTTTGATAATAATATTTTTTTAACTCCACCCTCCCGAATCTAGTCTATGAATCGTTGATCTGTACCGCTAGCCTGATTTTAAGTTTTTTTAAGTTGACTTTTTATTATTACTAAAAATTTACATTATCAATGCTATATTTTATCGCATATCAGACAACGGAGCAGGTGGGTATCCTATATGGTAAGAAAACACGGCCGCCCATCGACAACCGCGATACAGTCCACGCGTTGGTTGTGGTGCTAGTTTTTTACGCCAAAAAAGGGGATTTTTAAAGATCTGCGATGTCTCACTTAGCGAAACAAAGGATGTTTCATGTACAACTACCATTTCTGTGAGCCCTTGGTATCACTAGTATACATAATTATATCATCCCACATATCAGAAACATTAACTTACTAGTATCATAATATTGTTTCAAGTATAATTCGATACACACACTAATGATCCCATTTTCCCTATCCAATGTATCTTATCGCATCAAGTTTCCTATTCCGTCCCCCCCGGGTCGACTTATAAACTCGATTTAGTAACAATACTGCCAATTTTGTCTCCAAACTTTGAATGAATGATTTTTCTTATAGGGAAATGACATTTTTTAAATAAAGAAACATAAATTTTCAGGTTGACACTGTCATTAAGCAATGTCAAAATGTCACTCCATATTTGTTTTAAGAGATATTTTAGGCATTGACACAATTAGAAATTACATTTCATTGCTTTTGTAAGTGCTTTGTTCTTATGGAATAATAATACAGAAGGTTAACATTGTTTAAATATATTTTTCTCTGTTATCTTGTAGGCGAAAAACTAACAGAGACCACATTTTTTATATATCGCTTTTCGAATCAACGTTAACTGGATAAGATGTTATATTTTTAAAATAATTATTTCAAAATTTTGCCGATGTAAGCTTCAAATTAATTAGAAATCTATTACATATGTACAATTAATTATTATCCAATTTTAATGCAATTAATTAATTGCATATCATGGGAAACATTGTTTTAGTACATACATTATCAAGGACTAATATTATTAACAAATAAGTTGATCGTAGACGGATGAAAATTTAGTGTTATGTGTATCTATTCTTCATAATGAAATGATAAAAAATTGAAACAATATATATATCCAAAAATAAAGACAAAAATTGCAGTGACTCACCCTTTCTACTTAAAGGGCTGAAAAATAGTTTGTACTCGATTTTAAAATCTACTCAATATGCATACAAGGGGGTAACCTATAAGGTAAGAGAACACCGCCGCCCTTGAACAACTGCACCACTCTCCGCGCATTAGTTGTGTTGGCGGCTTTTTATGCCGGTTAAGCGACACTTTTAAGGGCCTCCGATATCCTCTCTCAATCTGCAAAACACAGTAAAAGTCGGTACTTTTTGAAACGGTTTTCACGCTGAGTATTCAGTGAGGTCGTGGTATCACTTCGGACGAGGCAGCCCAATTCATGCATTAGCCGATATGCTGATGCATATCAGCATGGCTCTCCCACGGGTGCGACAGTATTAAAACATTCGTCCGGCCACTGTCAATACTTCCCAGAGACTTATGTTTAGCAAAGTCATACTACATTATTTTGTTCTAATCGCAGCGTTCTTGACAGATTTTTTTACACCATGGGTTACATTACTGGTGTTTCAATAAAGATTCTTATCTTTAAAGTAAATATAACATAACCTATGTTCACTGGAGTTGAGAGCTTTACAGTATTGAAAGAATTTAAAAAATTCGACAAGTATTTTCAGAGTATTCAAAAAAACAAACTATCGAATGGTAGTCGGACTTGATGCAGTGCTTCTTATGTATTTTACTGAGTGAGTGAGGATATTGGAGACCCTAAAAATGCCGCTTAAATTTTTTAAAAGCCGGCAACCCAACCTATGCCCGAACTGAAGCGTGGTTTTTTGTGGGCGGCAGTGTTCTCTTACCATATAGAAGACCCACCTGCTCCATTGTCCATAACAGAATCTTTCCTCATTTAACAATATTGCCTACTGCATTAATATTTTGTTTAATAAGTTGAAAATGATAATACACAAAATTTCCGATTAACAAAGATGTAAACAAAATGACGAATAAAACGTCAATTTTAATGACAATAAATCTGTTTGAAATATTTTATGGCAGCGTTCGCGTTCTGATCGTCTATTGGAATGTCAAAATTGTATTTTTAAAAACCCGTTGGGCGGAGATTTAACAAGATCGAACCGCCATTTAATTATTTTCATTGGCTTCCTTTAACTACAGTAGCTACAGTTTAAACAAAAACAGTACACATGTTATTTTTAACCAAAATTTACACCTTTGTTTGTGATGAAGTTTCACCGGACTGCCTATCTAAGGTATGTAGCGATACGAAATTAAAATAATTTTTTTTTATATTTTTCATAGACTCTACAAATGTATCACACATACTAAAATGAGTATCAAAAATTTATAGTTAATATTGGGAATGATTTCGATTCAGAACCAGAAGACTCGTAGCTTAATGGTTTTAAGTGTACTATGAAGCGAGAGATATCGGGTACAAATCCTCGTTCGGATAGTTATAATTTATTAGGTATCTGGAAAGGCTTGACAGTGACTGGGAGAGTGTCTTAATACTATCGCACCCGTGGGAGAGCTATGCTGAAGCATATGCTGAAGTATTCATTGAGCCAGCTCATCCGAAGTGATGAGATCATCAGCGTGAGCAGCGTGAAACGGTACTTGTACTGTGTTTCTCAGAGTGAATGAGGAAATCGGTAGCACTTAAAAATGCATTACAACTTACTGTCAGCATTCCAACGACTGTGACAGCCCCGAGGCAGAAATAAAAATTTAAATGACGTGTCTGGAAGATCTCAAAAAGTAAGCAGCTACAGAAAAAAGTGTTTTTAAATACACAGTAGTTGGATATGCCTTGGGGCATTTCTAATTAAAGTAATTTTAGGAAAAATACAGACGACCAATATGTGTCGACATTCTTTAATAGTCAAAGTTGATTTTTTCTTCAAATAGGAGCATTTAGCCACTTATTAACTTACTTTAAATTACACACAACCAGTCTTTTCATACACCCTTCCAGAACTACAAGAACCTTCATCATCATCAGCCTATAAGTCCACTGCGCACATAGGCCTCCCCCAAAGACGCCCACCTATTGCGGTCTCGAGCGATCTGAATCCAACGGACACGAAATTTAGTCGGGATTAATGTTATTATTTAAATTTATGTTATGTGCATTATTTTATACATACATATTAGGAATTTAAACAATTGACGTCTAAATTGGAAGCTACAATATAATTTAAGTAGTCTTCCTAATAGCTTTTTCCTGATATAAGATTTCAATTTATTTAAAGAGAGTTCTTGTACTTTACTAGAACTTGTTGAATATACAATTTCCTTAGTATTACTTACTCATTTTATGTAGCATAGTAGATGTAACGGGTTTACTATATTTATTAATTTATTTTTATGAAAATCGGAAGGCAGGCGAACAGGCGGCTTTCTAAGATGAGCGGTCTTTCGTCCATGAGCACCTCTAGCTCCTGTTGGGCAATGGTTGAGTTGCCGATCTTTTTTGTTTGTTGTTTTAGGTCTGTTAATAGTAAACAATAATTAATTTTGTTACAATACATGTTACAAAACTACATTTTTTTATATTTGTTGTATGATTAGAAAATCAGCAAGATTATCAATGAATATGGGACGAAAATTAACTTATCTCTGAAGGTTTATAATCGATAAAAATTAATCACTATTAAAGGCCGGCAACGCACGCGCAGCTCTACAAGGGCTCGAGGTATCCGTGCTCGTAGGACCGGTTATCCTAGATGAGCCACCATTTCCACTAAAAAGAATATGTTTATTTTGTATAGTTTTTTAATCGGATATTAAAAACTTAATGGATCTACTTAAAGTCAAACGCCAAAGATTCATGAAGGAAAATTGTGAACTTTCGAAGTATTTTAACTTGTCACCTCCATCAAGAAGTTTTGTGAATTCAAAATGTTCTTAGATGAGTTTAGTTCTAATTAAAATTACTTATGAATAATATATGATTTATATAATCATATTAAAATAATCAAAAATGTTGTGTATTATAGTTTTAATTAAATAGAGCAATTAAAATGAAGCATAGTTTCTCTATGTGAAATTACCTTTCTCTATGTGAAATTATAAAATAGTTCTATACTACAAAGCAAAGCATTCACACACACCGGTGTCAGTTAAATATTCTATCAAATATTATGTATAGTTTGTTAAATAAGGACTTTTATTAAATAATATTCATCTTGCATCAAAAAAGCATCAATCCAAAGAGATAGGGCTGAAAGTGGGTTAGGAGGGGAAACCACTAACATTTAATCAAAAGTGATATGACTAAAGAGATGTAGGGATATCTCCAAACATTTTGTGAAGGGAGTAATATATGATGATAACAATCGTAACGCCGCCAATTTCAGCTTGTAAATAAGTAAAAAATTTTCCAATATCAATAATAAATAACTTTTGAATGCCTTGTAGCTTAATGGTTTTAAAAGTGTATCATGAAGCTCGAGGTATCGGGTTCGAAATAATTGAATTTATAATCTATTTGGTCTGTAAGGGCTTGACAGTGGCCGGCGAGTGTCTTAATACTATCGCAACAGTGGGAGAGCCATGCTGAAGCATATGCTGACAAATGTTCATGGTCGGCGGTGTTCTTTTACCATATAGGAAACCTACCTGCTTCGTTGTCCGCTAAAGAATTAAAAAAAAATTAAAAGTGCATATTATTTCATTTTTATCTTATAAATATGTATATTATATATAGGTATTATAGATTAATTGAAATAAATGTCTTAATTAATGTGTTTATATTATTGAGACTAACATGTAGATACTTTAACGGTAATTATCAATACATTTAATTTTTTTTACGAAAACGGAGGCAAACAATCTCACAAGATTCACCTACGACATGCCTCCGATATGAACACCTCAAGCCGCGACTGCGTTGATGGCCGTCATATCAAGTAGATAGGTCCGGTCTTTTAACTGATTGCAATTTATTTGACACTACTTCGAGATAACCGGTTTTTAATAAAAAAATGGCATTCATTTAGAAAAAAAGGCGTGGAAAAGTATTTTTCATCATACAAAATAAACCTCCGCCAAATTATTGGGGACTGTAACAACGGACCACCCAGATGGATCATTAGTGTTTTTGTAACACTTGTCATAAATGACTTTCACATTCATCTTTCGGCTGCGCACGTGTTTCCGAATGATATGTATATCATAATATTCCGAATATGCTGTTTTTATACTGAGCATCTGTGTTCAATATAATATAAATTCTTTATTAAACTACCATTAATATATATAATATATATATTAATACCTTTAATACCTTTGTATATAATAAATATAAATTAACTATTAGTATAATAATACTTTATTAAATTTATTTGCTTTTACTCAATTGTATATTTTAATAGGAAACCATCTGGTTTGGTCATACAAACAATAAAATTATTTAATATTACATACATAATAATGGAGGGTATCCTTAAATTAACACAAATATTAAAAATCAATAATAAAATAGATTAATAAGTTTTCACTCACAAATATTATTAATTTAATTTTATAAGTATAAAGTTACTTTATAATTTTAAGAGCGTAAAATAAGTTAATCTAACTTTCACCGCAACTTCGAAGTAATACTATTTCTAATGTTATTCACATAATTAAATACAGATAATAAAGTTACCTTTAGAGCCACATAGCGAGCGGCCTTGTCAGCTTTTGTAATGCTATGGGTCACAGGTTCGAATCTCTAAACAAAAAATTTGAGAAAATTTATAAATTGTATGTATTTTGTATTTGCACTTACTTGAACCAGGTTAAAGTAAATAAAATATAATTCAGCATGGAGTAGTTGTTCAAGATCTTGTGTGATACCGCAAGTTCACAGAATACCAGCGTGAAACAGTTCCTGAGTCGTGTATCGCCGAGAAAATACAAAAGATCTACCACATGAAGCTTATCGCTTAAGCGGCATCAAAAGGTGACATAACAGATATAGCAAATGCAATGTCTATATCCTTCATCTACATCTACTAAAAATTCAATCTAGTCAGAGCAAAGTTTGCCAAACGGTTATTTTAACTGCGCGAGTTTATTTGAATACACGCCAAAACATACTTGTAAGATATTGCTTCCGTTATCCGAATAAGCCAAATCTTTATTTGAATCTATATAAATGCTTAAAGTTGATCCAGTAAAAAATATAAATGTAAAGAAATTAGTATTTCTTAATTGCAACGTCTGTCTGTCTGTCGCTCTCTATGAAAGATTGCTGAAGTGATCTTAGAACGTATTGGCGATAGAAGGTAAAATAAACTCAAGTTAAAAGTGATTTTAAAATTAAATTATAAAAAATTATTGAAGATAAAAGTTTAATGTCGTGCCTTAATTGTCAATTACTCATTACTCTGCGAAACACAGTACAAGTACCGTTTCACGCTGCATATTCAGTGAGTTCGTGGTATCACTTCGGATTTAGTGCGTCAGCACATGCTTCAGCATAGCTCTCCCTTTTCAGAGACCGAATAAATTAAACTATAATTATCGGTACCGGGATTCGAACCCCATAGTTCTCGCTTCATGTTACACTTTTAAAACCATTAAGCTACGAAGCTTTCAAAGAAAGCTCTTTTTCTAATATGCATGATGTATTTACGTAGATAATAATTGTAATTAATGTTGTAAATTAACAAAATCGCAAACGAACCGAGTCTAGTTAAACATTTATAAACACGTTAAATGTTTTAATGACAGGAAACGGTAATCCGTAAATTCAGATATTATCTCATGTTTATAATTATAAAAATCGGACAAGTAACAACACTGATTAATGTTTATTGGTTCCGTAGAAATTATTTTACATGAAACCTAGCATAGATAAACTAATAATATTCATTTTCTTTCATCATCATCATCATCACTGCTGGAAATAGGCCTCCCCTTGGACCTCCATTTTGTTTTATTTTTGTTTTCTCTTTTAAGAAGCAATTAGAAGAACCTTTTATGCCTACTTAATATAAAAACAGCATGTTTGATTTTTTCTAATTTTGTTATAAACAGTGAAGCAGGCAGATATCCTATATTATTGAGGAATCACGGTCGCCCATGGACAACCGCGAAACAACCCGTGCTTTATATGTTCTTATTTACTAGACTACAGTTCTAATATACGGAGTATTACAAATTAATAAGTAATTTTGAGAGCCTCGTAGCATAATGGTCTTAAAAGTGTATCATAAAGCGAGAGGTATCGTGTACGAATCCCGGTCAGGACAATTATAAATTATTATTTATCCAGTCTCTGTAAGGGCTTGACAGTGACCCGAAGAGTTTCTTGATATTGTCGCATCCGCGGGAGAGCCATGCTGAAGCATATGCTGACGGATTAATTGGGCCGGCTTATCTGCTCTAGACAAAAAAAAATTGTCAGGTACTTCAACTGAGTATGTTGTGTCTACCGATCTCATCCAAGATATTTCTTCAAAGTTTATGTACGTAACAAAAAGATAAAGCGAAAATCTGTTAGAGCATAGAACATTGTGTGAAATTAATAACATTTCTTATGTCTTACATTCATTAAAAGCTAAAATTAATTGTTTTTATATATGTCATCGCGGATCCTTAAAACAGGTAATCCTCCATCGTTACGCCTTGCTGGCTGCTCTAAAATTAATTATACAAGATTATCAGTACATGGAGTCTGTATTTATTTATACAACTTCATAGATCCTGGAAAATAACCAGTTTAACTCGTCAGGGTCAGTTACTAAGTAGTTTTATCCGACGCGACGGCAAGGTTTTTTTTTTATTGGTAAAGCGGACAACAGAGCAGATGGATCTCTTATATGGTAAGAGAACACCGCAGCTCATAGACAACCGCGCCACAGTCCACGCATTGGTTGTGTTGTCACCTTTTTTTGTCACATTTTAAGAGCCTTCGATATCCTCACTCAGTGAAACACAGTAGAAGCACCGCTTCAAGTAAAACTTAAAACTATACTTCTGTACCGTCTACTGTGTTTCCTTTTTTTTGTTTTATTCTTTTCATATAAGAGACCCGCCAACTCCATTGTCCGCTATAATAAAAAAATGTGACAGTAAAGCGTGGTAAATATCAAATTAAGATATACTAATTTCTGTATATATGACGTAAGATTAACATGTACGTAAAGAAAAACCACTCTGAATACGTATAATTGTAGTCTATGTAATAGTTTGTCATTAGTTTTAATTATCTGTGCTACCGCTGACAACTGTCACTATTAACTCTATTGCAAAAAAAGTATCTAATCGTAAAAGATTTAATGTAAATACACTTTCTGTCCATTTAAAAAAAAACTTTCATATTTATAATTCATAATCTTTGGTATTTTTTCATGCCATCATACTGACACTGACAGAATTGTGACCACTAGTCAAAAAGGCCACAAAATAAGAAATATAAATATTAGAATTATTTAGAAATGTGAGTACGTGTGAAATAATTTACAATTTATAAAGAAATTACTTGAAACCTGAAGAAAGGGTATAAAATGTTGTTTTTTCATATAAATATTGTTGTTAAGAATACAATTTAATTGTCGAAACGTTACGAAGTTACGTCTTATGTTGGAAACTCCATACTAGAATTATTATTCATCATCATCATCATGGTTTCAGCCGTAAGACGTCTACTGCTGGACATAGGCCTCTCCCTTGGACGGAAGTCCATGAATACCTGTCGGAGGCAACCTACATCCAGCATCTTCCAGCGACCTTGATAAGGTCGCCTGTCCATCTTGTGGGTGGACGTCCCACGCTGCGTTTGCCGGTCTTTGGTCTCCACTCTAACACTTTTCGGCCCCATCGGCCATCCGCTCTACGTGCGAAAACTATCATTCATCATCATACTCAGCCTATTCAAGTTCAATGCTGGACTTAGGCCTCCCAAATAATAGGCCTTATTATCATTAATGCTAAGTCTAGCTTACTGATAGTATCAGTAGAGTTTTTAGTGCATAAATTTTATTACCTAGATTTATCTAGTATCTTACTATAATACATACCGTATATAAGTCCACTGAAAACCAATCAATGCCTTGAAATAGGATTTTTAATGATTGGTTTTGATGTTTTTTGCAAAACATCATCAAATAGATTTTGTACACGCTGAAATTAAAAAATATTTAAATAATTTAAAACAGAATATGTATCAAAATAAATATAACGTTCCTTTCTTTTGTATTTTTTGTTTTCTTTTTTTTAAATTTGTATAAAGTGTAACGTAAGTAATATGTAAGATATTATAATAAGTTATAAATAAGTATTTATTTTTACAGATCAACTACATTTTTATCATTCATAATTAAAAGGAGGTACCTATATAATATATTATATATAAAATGAATTTTCAGAATGTATTTATGCATTACTTTTAAAGGGCAATACCAAATTTTATAATTATTTTAACATAGTATCTTTTTAATGTTTCGGTTTTTTGGGTTTGGTTGGGCCCGGTTGGTGGCGTACCGGGCAGTACGACGCCTGCCAGGACCAGTTAGTATATTATAACTGTAGCTACGTTCGTTCATACTTAAAGAAAACTGCCTTGAACCTGATTGGTTGTCCTAAACTATATGTCAAATTTAAAATAAACACCGACAGTTTTATATTTAACATCTATTGTACCTAAGTTTATATTGTTTTAAATTTGAAAATCTTGAGAATAAACGGTATAATAAATGAAATTATGTTTAGTGAGTTCAGATATGATGTGGCCAAAAAGTCTCCGATTTATACAGGTTGCGCTCTGAATAGTTGCAGTTTTTCGTGTCAGTTCAAGCTCCAGTTTCAAATGTTTCAATATTTCAAGAGAAACTTGGGCGCGTTTCAAAGGAGCACACACAATGGTATGTAACATTGGAGTGTGTATAGCTTATAATGAAAAATAGAAGAACAAAGGACACGTAAGGGCTACATAATATCGACACATTTATTCTCTATCTTGTTTTTAACCAAAATTAAACTAACATAATAAATATATATATAATATATATAAAGTATTTTTATAATGTCACATGTTGTTGATAAAAGACATTACTGTAGTGGTCTTTATTTTTTATTTTAACTCACTCGTGGGAGAGTCATGCTGAAGCATATGCTGACGCACTAATTAGGCCGGCTCGTCCGAAGTGATACCACAGGCTCACAGAATACTCAGTGTGAAACGGTACTTGCACTGTGTTTCGCAGAGTGAGTGAAGATATCGGAGGCCTTTAAAAATGACGATTAACTGGCGTAAAAAGTCGGCAACACAACGCACATCAAATGCGCGGACTGTGGCGTGGTTGGTTCATGGGCGGCGGTGTTCTCTTACTATATTGGAGACCCATCTGCTCCATGGTTTGCTATACTATAAAAAAACTTTTAAGATATGAAAACATTTCTTAAAACAATATTTCAGATCATTGTGATTGGGCCAATAATCTCAACGTCGTTGACCTCTTATTAATTCCCATTTGAAAGGAGTCGTGATTGACTTTACTATAATCTGTATTCATATCAATTAAACAAAGCACTCTCGTGCCCTTGTACTTAGTGAAGGAAACTAGTGATATAGACAGCGGAGGTAACTCATAGCTTGATAATTTAAAATTCGGTATATATATAGCATTTAATATTTAGTAGCTGTGCAAATTTTGTGATACACTATATAATAAAAAGGAAAATATATTTTTACAACATCCCAAAAATCACTAAATTCTGAATACGTCTATGAAGATATGAAATAAAATGTTTTATCAGTCGCCCATGTGTTAGCTACCGGTGCATAGCCGGTTTTCAAAGGAAAGATTCTTAGTTCAGGATTCTTTCTGGTTCCAAGAAGTTCGAGGTACGAAATATTTTAAAATCGCTCAGTTTTAAAATAAAATCATCGAGATGATGAGAAAAGTTCTGATGAAGGTTAATCAAATTAGGTATTAAATTAACATTTATTTAATTTACGTCCTATAAAACTTGTAATTTTCTGTAAATAAATTTTATGTGATGGATATTAGATATAGTATACTGTATACCATTTATTGTCAGGATTCTTGCAAGGAGCGATCGCTCTACTCTCGATCTTTCCCGACAGACTCACCTGTAAAAATAAAACCTTTTAATATCTGACAGCCGCCTTTAACGTGACGTTTGATGTTATAATAAACGTGTACAAAAGAACCGAAATATTTTAATAGGGGAATCATAACCATGATAAGCTAAACAAAAGTAGTCAAGCTATTTTGAGATTAGATGTTGGCCGTCTTTTAAACAGCTGTAAGAATAAGCTTTTAGAAAGGATTTAGAAAAGTATACGATAAAACAGTTTTCTGAAGTAACTTTATTCATATGAAATTTAAATGTCTTAACTCTGTGTATTGTTTCATTTTAGCTTAAATGTTTGCGTCAGCGAGACAATGATAGAATATTTTATTATATTTATTATTAGTTTTGGAAGAATTCCAGATAGATACTCAGCAATTTTACTTACTTAATATAAAATGTAATTTTCATATACAAAAACAAAATGTTTCTCTCAAAATATTTCTTTTAGTCAAAGTTTAAAACATGTTGACAGCGTCATTTTTTTATTTTATAGAAGACAACGAGGCAGACAGGTTTTTTTATTCTATAGCGGTCGGAGCAGGTTGGTCTCCTATTATATGGAAAGAGAACACCGCCGCCCATAAACAACCGCACTATAGGCCGCGCATTGGTTGTGTTACCCGCTTTTTGCGCTCTTTTATAGGCCTCCGATATCCTTACTCACTCTGCGAAACACAGTACAAATACCGTTAATTGAGTAAGCTGGGAGGCCATGAGATCACTTCGGACGACTCGACCGCATTAGTGCGTCAGTTTATACTTAAGCATCTCTCTCGAGTCTCCGGAGCCCGGTACTAAGATATCACTGCCGCCCATGGACATCTGCGACGCAATCCGCGCGTATTTTGTGTTCCTGGCATTTTTCATTGCTTCAACAGATAAAATAAACTTGTTGGGTCTTCGGTATCCTTAACCACTCAGGAAACAGTTCTGGTATTATTTCACGTTAGTATTCTGTGAGCCTGTGGTATCGTTTGCAGACTATCTTGCCCAATTTGTCAATGGCGTACTTTATGCTTAGTAATTTTACCATTTCGTATTGTATTTAGTATACAATAAGAACAAGAATTAACAAAGTATCGTGCCCAAAAAGTTTTCTTTTTGCAACTTAGAGAGCGCTAATGAATTACGAACTTAGGGCTCCGATAAATTGCTTTACTAAGGCGCTCTCCAAATTTAATATTTCTTCGTTGCCTATGTAGTTGTATAAGTTCTATAGTTCTATATATAGTATGCATGTTTTGTTCTAGTTGAATTAAATTGCATAACAGTCGCAGTCAATCAACGTCAGTTGAAGTTAAAACTTTACTTACATCAAGTATGTATGCAATCATTCGCAATCAATGTTTTGCGCATAACCTACATTGTAAAAAATTGTTATTAAGGGCGTTGTTTGAGTAAATGCGTCCCATATAAAAGCGAGGCAGCATTAATAATACACATCGAATTGGTGACATCCTTTAAGGTATTATTGTAAGTCTGTAAAAAAAGATATTAATAAGTTTTCTTTAAAAACATCTATATAAAACCAACACCGTGGGAGAGCCCATGCTGAAGCAAATGTTGACGCTCTATTTGGACCAGCTCGTCCGAAGTGATACCACGAGCTCACAGAAAACTTAGCGTGCAACGGTATGTACTGTTTCGTAGAGTGAGTGAGGATATCGGAGGCGCTTAAAAGTGGCATTAAAAGTTGGCAACACAACCAATGCGCGGATGTGCCGCGGTTGTCCATGGGCGGCGGTGTTCTCTTACGATATAGGAGAGCACCTGCTCCGTTGTCCGCTGTACTATGACAAAAAATAAACAAACAAATATCAAACATATTCCCGAATATTCAAATCTTTCTGATTCTGACTAGGTTTGTATTTGGTCTCTATAGACACACAAACTCACTGAGACATTTCAATGAAACTACACAACAATCCGTAAATATTGTAAGAAGTTATATTTTTAATTAATGTCTTAAAATACTTGAAAGCTGTGTATATTATGTTCTATTTGTTTAAAACGAACTCAAAATAAATGTTTAGAAGATAAGGATGAAGTAACAGCTAACAATATTATAAAGATTTTATAGCTTGAAGAACAGTGTTAAAGATTGGTATACTCTATAAAGTTAGCTTTAACTGAAGATGTGATAAAAAGCATAATCAAAGCCGCAATAAGATAAGAAACGAGGAGCTCCGCAGGTGTTCTGATTATACAGTATTATACAGGTTATACGATCATTTTATACGATAATATTTAGATACAGATAGAAACTTATCGATGCACGTGAATATAGATAATTTCGCTGAAATTTTTGCGTGGGTTAGACTACATATTGCATGTAACTAAGAACGTGATTTATATCGCCAATCTCTCTTACATATTCCATATATATTCCATAAAGCCCGGCAACGCACCCGCGGCTCTGCATGTGCTAGGGGTGTACGTGGACAGAGAACTGCTTGCCCTAGGTGAGCCTCCTGCTCGTACCTCGTGCTACCGCTCAAAAAAAAGTGGGAGAGCCATGCTGATGCATATGACGACGCAATATTTGGGCCGGCTCGTTCGAAGTGATGCCGCGGGCTCACAGAATACTCAGCGTAAAACGTTACTTGTACTGTGTTTCGCAGAGTTAGTGAGGATATCGGAGGCTCTTAAAAATGCCGTTTCATCATCATCATCAGCCTATTCAAGTCCACTGCTGGACATAGGCCTCTTCTAAAAAATGCCATTTAAGTGGCAAAAAGCCGGTAACACAACCAATGCGCGGACTGTGGCGCAAATGTCCATGGGCGGCGGTGTTCTCTTACCCACCTGCTCCATTGTCAGCTATACTATAAAAATATATAACTTTACAATCAATAATATATTAATATATTTTTATATCCTATTGCAGAGTTACCCTAACTGACGCCCTGGGGTGTGACGGCAATATCCTAGGGGCGACGCGAGGTGAGGAGCCTCGATTTCAGAAAATAAGCTCAAAAAAGCAAGCACATCCTTCCTATTATTCCTATTACTAAATATAAACAATTGTAATAATAAATTATATGTCTCTTGATTTTCTTTTTGTACGTATTTTATTTTGTAATAAAGAAATATTAGATATATTCTAGAGTTTTTCTGATAAGCTCATATTAGATTACCTGCTACTGCTTTTATTTCCCGTATAGTAGGTAGTTTTATTTATGGGAGGGGGAGGGCGTCTCAAAAAATGACAATTCTATAGGGCGGCAGTGTAAATAAGTATGGGAAACACTATACAAGTCGACTCAGTACGTCGCCCTGCCCGTTATGCCACTTACCACGTCCGATTTATGGGACATTTTTAATTATATCATGGGCAATTTACACAATATCATTATAAATCATAGCCTGTGTATTTATGAACTATATTATTGGATAGTTTCATTAAAATCCGTTCAGTAGTTTTTAATAAATTAAGATAAATTGTTGACTCACTACTAATCAAAAGTTTTGTCGTGAGATTGTTGCGCTTTGAAAGAATAGTTGTGAATTTTCTCTTTCAATGAATGTGAGGTTACAGTGGTTACGTAGAGTGTAACTGCTATCCGTTGTTGAAGCTTAATATGTTGATTTTAGTGGTATGATCTACTCGTAGGCAAATTAACCGACCAACCATTTTGAATATCTCTGAAACCTAAGTAATAATCTGTAACTGGTTTCCCGCAGTTCAATTTAAATTGGATTTTGGAACAAATTGTTCCCATTCGAACGTACTACGTGACTCTTGAACTAAGTTTAACTGGTCGAATGATATTCATTTGAATTCCACTTAGTTCCGAGTTCAGATTCTCAAATGAAATGCTATTATTATGCAATTTTATGTATTTCCTAGATATTTCAACCTTTTTTTTATTTATACGAATTTTTTCACTTAGAATGGAATACCGACGTTAAGATTCAGTTTGTTTTATAGTTATATTCATTCATTTCAGAAAATTATAACTTCGATGGCACAACATTTTCGCATACTTTAGAATACATATCGAACGAATGAAATATTATGGTAAACAGAAAATACAAGAAAATAAACGAAAATTAACAAATTGGAAATAGATTGAAAATATTAATTTCCGAGTTTTTCAGTGTCGTTTTAAAATAAAGTTTCATTTTTGTGTTGGGCGCATCAAAAACTATTAATTTCATTTCTGGATTTGTATCCAATATAATTGAAATCAACTTATAAAATGAATTCGAAACTTTAAGTTCCAAGTTTCAACAAACTTTACAGCGAGAGAACACCGCAAGTTTTCAAACTTTTGAAAAATAAGACTTTTTCAAATTTCAGCCTATTCAAACTATAATATAATAGATATCCTGTTTCACTAAAAAAAATTTCTCATGTTACATGTATACTTTCATCTAATATTAACGAGAAAATGGGGTATTTTGGAAAAATTGTTTGAATGTAACCAAAAATCATAATAAAAAACTTTTTTAAGATATCTGATAGCTATTTTTATAGTTTATTGTAACTTTTATTTCATCTTCAATTCAGTTATAGCGACACTTAAGGGGACTATAGAAAGGCTTAATATTTCATTACGACGTAAAACAATGGCTTCTTTATAACCACATAACAATAAAAAATATTACACTTTATAGTCTAAGATCAAAATATCAATCATACAATTCTAAAGTAAATATATTTTGCATAACTCATAGTATTCCTAGTCAATAGTAATACTCACACATATATCTGTGTATATGTACATATATATATTTTAAAACAGTGTAAAAAGGGTTCTGGGACTTTACATATGGGTTTTTTTTAAATTTCATAAACATTTTTTATCTTAGTAACAATGATACCTACTAACCTAAATATTATCAAAAATGATACGTCTTAGCATTACAGCTTCACATAGTGCACTTTAATTAACGAAATGCCAACTTACAGGAGGCTCACGTAGGATAATCTGCCGCCAATGGTCTCCTTCCTACAGACAGCTGTATCTACAAAATGGTATTGCATGGCATGAATGCTTTAAAACCCCAAACGCTCTAAAAGATTATGAAATGAAATATATCAGGGCGCTACGCATGCCACAAAAAACGGATACCTACTAACCTAAATATCATCAAACATAATACCTTTTAGAGTTACGATTTCAAATAGTGCTTTTTAATTAAAAATTATAATTAACGAAATGCCATCTTACAGGCTTACCTAGGATAACCTGCCGCCAAAGGTCACCCTTTTTGGATGTCTCTAAGACGTATTTTGAAAATACGTCTACTGACAGCTGTATCTACAAAATGGTGGTGCATGGCATGAATACTTTAAAAGCCAACGCTCTAAAAGATTATGAAATGAAAAATATGAGGGTGATACGGATGTCTCAAATTTAAGAAAGCATTACATAAATTTTGGTTACCGACTCTCGGTCTAATCCGATAAAGTTATCTCTCGTTGTTAGGGCACGTTATATCAGACAGCGAGTGGGCGCCACATTGTGACACATAGAAACCATAACTTATTGTTCACACGTCTCTGTGTGGTCCAGATCTGTTCATCGATTTCTGATACTCGTACGAAGTAGAAAAATACGTTTTTACATATTATAATAAGATCTTTATTTTTTCTATTCTATCAAATGTTTAATTGATTGTATGGAATAAAACGTAAGATTGTTTATATATTGGAACATGACAAATGAATGAAAGAAATATTCTTCACAAAGAAAGATCTGATACAAAGAAGTTTACATTATATTTAGAATTATTTACTTTCTTACCAGCCTCTCTAGACGCAAAAGAATATATTTCAATTTAATTAATTTTATGTTATCCTTAGATAATGTTATTTCAACATATATTTTATATAAGTAAGATATTCTAAAATAATACAGCCTTACTAGGAATTAACATTTACAGAAAGAAATCATAATAATAAATGATCATACATTTTAGCCCTTAAAATGCATTAATAGTTATTATTTTGACTTTTAAATAAAGTTATTTTTTATATTATAAATTAAAGACACATTTTTTTAGTATAGAGGAAAAAAGAGAAGATGGGTCTCCTATATGGTAAGAGAACACCGCCAGCCATGGACAACCGCGCCAAAGTTCGTGCATTGGTTGTGTTGACGGCTTTTTACGCCGCTTAAGTGTCATTTTTAATCGCCTCCGATATTCTCACTCACTCAGCGAAATGCAGTACAAGCACCGTTCCACGCTGAGTATTCTGTTTATTCATAATATATAATAAGATATAAGGATATACAAATGTAAAAGTTTTAAATTGAGAAGAAGGATTTATAAGATTCTTACATTATTCTTTCTTTTTGTCTTTTTTAGGTTGATTAGTAGCAAAAAATATTAATTTAATATGTATGTAAAGAGAAATTATACTCTTTTCTTTATTGGCTCTGATTTTATTGTTATATGTATTGTCTGTGGTCGGATGATAGTCCTACTATAATATACTATAGACCTATTATAATGGTTTCATACACTCTCGGCATTTAATTTTTGTTTTCTCGTACGATGCATTGATTTATGATATAAAAATTAGAACATATTGTAGAAGTTAGAAATATTAAAAGCTAATTTATTGAAATTTCGATATCGTAATTCTTAAGTCCACATTGAAATGAAATAAAACATTTTTATTCAACATAAATACAAATATGCAGCTCGTTGAAGGTTAAAATCATTGAGAGGAACCCGCGCAACAAACTCAGGGGGTGTAATATTTTGGCTTCCGTGAGATACTTCAACTATTACAAAAATTTGCTCTGAGAACGTCTGGCGTGAACATCTTATTCGCAAGGCGTGACATCGTTTACAAAATCACTAACAGTATAATATGCATTGTGATGAAGTAATGAATAGTATTGCAGAGAACCTCAATTTTGTTTTAAGTTGCGTGTCATCCGAATTAATAGGAAATAACATAAAATATAAAACACTTGTTTTAAAGACAGAAAGTCAAATTACATTTCTTCAGTTATTTTTGACAAGAGTAATATTTAAAGAGCGTGACTTGGCTAAATTTTGCAGAGTTAAATAATTTTTCATCAGACGTTGCGGGCGGCTGTTATGAATGTACGGCGCGACGCTGAAAATCAATGTAATAATAATTTGTGACTTTATAAGAATTGTGAGTTACGGCTTTTGTAATCCCCAATTTAAGTGATAATTTAACGTATCTGTTAGCCTGAGGCTCGAAGGCACCATTTTTGTTTTTTCTTCCAAACGAAATACATCTAAATATACCTTTGTTAGTTCTAGCCTTTTTATTAATATATATAATATAGTATATTGTCTTTTCAGTTCAAACTTATTTATCAAGGTTATTCTTTGACCGCGGGAGAGCCATGCTGAAGCAAATGCGGACGCACTAATTGGGTCGGCTCGTACGAAGTGATACGGGCTCACAGAATACACAACGTGAAAAAGTACTTGTACTGGGTTTCGCTAAGTGAGTGTCAGGGCCTCCGACACTCACTTAGCGAAAATTACGTTTAAATGGCGTAAAAAGTCGGAAACACAACCAATGCGTGGATTGAAATTGTGGTGCGGTTGTCCATAGGCAGCGGTATTCCCTTACCATATAGAAGACCTAACTACTCCGTTGTCCGCTATAGTATAAAAAAAACTTATTTGTAGCTATGTTATGAGTAAAATAGTAGTTTATTCAATTAAAATGTAGGGTTTTCTTTGTAGTTTTGAAACTATATTTATTACTCCTTTATTTGGTACCAAAATGGACAAAAATATAATTGATCCCATGGTATATTTGGTTATTTAAGACGCTGCTAAATCACCTATGAGAGTACTTCACTAACTACATTTCAACTTATTTGTAACTCTTTCTAAGCTTCGTTTTTCTAACAAAATGCAATTTATTTCCTATTCAGTAACTTTTAAATTTAATTTACTAAAGATAAAAGAATAAGAATGATATTTTGTTGTATTTGTAATATATTTAAAAAAAATATATTTTTTAAATATTACAACAAAATAACTTTATATTTAATAAAATTTTCTTTAACTCTTTTATCTTTAAATTTTTTAAAAAAATTATATATATATATTTCAATTGAAACATAAGGTATCCCTTTATTTATGTTTCTATATGCGAACCTACCGTTTTGAATATTTAGTTTTTGATCCCTTATTCATAGTCTATCTAGTTCTAGAATATTAATGTGAATTAGTATTCAATTCCTACCCAGGTCCACAGGAATTGAGCATGGCTTGAGTATACATTGTACGTGACATCAAATTTACTTCTACCTAATATTTTCTGACCTAACATTTACATTTATTAATTTGTCACGAATTTCACAGCTACAAATAAAGATTCTACAACGACAAAACATAAGAAATGCAAATAAATCCTATTATAATACAAATTAGATAATTATTAAGATATTGTGTACGAAATATTCCATAATAGGTTTTTTATATATGAGCTAAATTAATATTCTGTTATTTTTTACCTGTTTCGCCTTTGATATTGAGTAGTTCATGTGATTGAAAAAAAGGTAGTCGCACACTGGCTGGCTTCCCAATATCCTTTGATCGTGCCGGGACATTGTAACTCGATACTTGTGTGATCTACATTTGAAATCTCATAAAAACCCTTTGAAAATCAAATAATTCATTATTTACACAAAATACCTGCGTGAAATTGACTATTAATTTAGTAAAATAACATAAAAGAAAATCAATTATAAGAAAATTGACTTAATTAATCTGAGCAATTAACGAAACAGAAATATTAATTTATAAATTAATTACATATGATTTTTTTAAACTGTTCTAATTACAAGTTATTAATTTTAATATATGTATATAATTATTGATAATTTGCTTCAACTATAGAACCTTATGATTTATGTTAATTAAAAGTATTTTTCTGTGTAAAATATATATAGTGATAGAGTTATTTAATTTATTAATAAATTTAATTAATGTTTGTGTTGTTGTACTCTTTTTTTATATAATTGTGTACCTACTTATTTTATTTTGAATGATTTAGTTAAATTAATTGTGATATCCCAGTGTTTCAGTCTACATACAATAATACCAATATTGTGTCAATACTAAAGTTGCGCCATTGGAGAAATTTCTACGTTACAGTTTGTTGCCGTTTCTTCGAAACAACTTCTTCGCACAAGTGCATTCGAAACGGCGTAAACTTAATTATAATTATTCTTTTCAACAACTGTTAATAATAAATAAATGATTTTGATTTGATTGATTTGTAGTTGCTCTAGTGTTGGTTAAATTAATAAATATTTTTTTATATAAAAGCGATTGACAAAGGAGAAGGAAGACTTACCTAGGATAAATAATACAGTGCGTTGCCGGCGTTTTAAGAATTTGAAATGAATCAAAAAATGAGGTGGAATCAGCTGCCACCGGGGGTATTTCAAAACCAATACGACTTGGGGACCATCAATAAAAGAGCATGGGTTTGAGGTGTCCATGGGCAGAGGACCACTTGTCCTAGGTGAGTCTCCTCATTTGCCGCCAATTAAATAAAAATAAGGATAAAAAACATAACATAATTTAAACTGTTTTAAAGTCCATGAATCTTACATACACAACTGTTCATTCATATAACATATATACAGCATTATTAGAAACCTCCTGAAAAGAATCCTAATCTATTTTGATGAAAACGTTTCTTGATTTATATCCACTTAATTGCATAAGAAGTAAAATAATTATAATTAAGTGTGCAAAGCTTTGTAAAGAAGCTTTTTAAAGCGAAAAACAGCTTAAAGGAGATAAAAACGACAAACACGCGAACTGAAGCTAGTTTAAACTATAATTAATTCAATATTTCCGACAATAAAGGTACTCGTATCTTTTAATGGTTCTCTTATACTTTCGACTCTCAGCAAATATTGATGGGTTCATTAAGTATGGTTCAAAAGTACTTCATTTAATCAAATACGGTCTGGTGAACTCAAGTTTCAATATCTTTAACACTCCAATTTGAATATGTATCATCGATCATTTTAAATTATTTAATTTTATCCAAAATTTTATAATTCAAATTTTAAATAAGTAAAATTAATATAGCTTCAAATCCCAGGGAACTATAAATCTTTAATTGGCATTTTAATATTATAGCGGACAACGGAGAAGATGGATCTCCTCTATGGACACCCACGCCACAGGTTACGATTTAGTTGTGTTACTGGCTATTTACGCTTATTAAGCAACACATCTGTTCGATCATTAAAATCTTACACGATCTGAGTTCAAACCGGTGTGAGCCAGGTTGGTTTCTATCTTTAAAAAA
>DWCF01000386.1:0-48860 GCA_018230265.1 Delias oraia
GCAACCGCTGGATCCAGATCACTCAAGATCGCAACAGGTGGGCGTCTTTGGGGGAGGCCTATGTCCAGCAGTGGACTTGAATAGGCTGATGATGTTGAAAACTAAGGCAGCCGACGAACCGAATGCCGCTTTATGTATTACACGATCTGGATGATCGAATCATACAAGCAAACAAAGAGTTGTTAGCCTCCATAGAAGAAAAAAAGAAAACAGGTGGTAGGGTTCTGTGTACGGACAGCATTAAAAACCACCCTCGCCGGAAGCGGAGGCGAGACCGATATATGTCGCAACGCCCACTCCGGTGAGCTTCCGACCGGCCGCTCAGGCAGACAACGTATCCGCGACGCCCCAAGCCGAGCTTCGTGTCTCGCAAGAGACGCCCTTGAGCTAGTTACGGCACAAACCAAGTTCTCGGCGAGCCGAAGGCTCGCCCCAAAAGTCCGCGAGAAGCTGTGAAGGCCTTATGCTAACAGCATTATTTAGTAGTTAAAAAGTTACACTATTTATAACTCAAGAACGGGTTTTATTCGAATAAAAAAATATAGGTTAATGTTTTTTGGGTTTAGTGGGCGTATGCATTGCTGAGAGTTCATAATTGGACCCGGTAGGTTGCCCAACGGGAAAGTCGTAAGCCGGGTTAGTTCAATATAATAATGACCGAAATTAAATACTAGACTTTGTTATTAGTTTTCAAATCGAAGTTAGGTTATAATAAAACAATAGTTTATACATTTATTTATTTATTTGCGATAACCAATACATTTCGTCCATAATCTCATATGAACATACAATTATCCATTTATATATTATAATTTTAATCTATGTTTACAATTTGATATTTTAAACAAATTATAATTTGCAATGCAAACCAATTTCGTTGTTTCAATGACCGTAGAGGGTGAAAAAGACTTATCTCATTCTAACAGGCCTCACTACTAGAGAGGGATATCATCACCGTGCCCTATAAAGTGATGCTGCACCATTCATTGTAATATCTCCTTACAATGAACGTGTTAAGTCAATAATTTTTCTCCTATAAAAATCATATGTTTCCCACATCGATTCAAATTAACTAAGACCGCTTTTGTTAACAGGGCAAATCTATATCAACCGCTCGATAGCAAAACAATTTAAGCTACGAACCAAAATTAAAATTCGATCTCGCTTCTGGACGTGTTGACGTTTAATGTTATCCCAATATGAGAAAAACTTTCTACACAAAATGTTTATAAGTTCGATCAAAACATACTTATTATAAGTGTGGACTTTAATTAATTTACTACGCACTGTTATATAATTTTCTGCGAAAATAACGCTACTTTTTTAAGCAGATGCGTATAGGTTTTTACTTACCCACATCAATAATTAACATTGATATTGTGGGTGCACAGTTATGCGTTAAAGAAATTACAACGATTAAGAGTTGCACTGCATCAGGGTAAGGTACTGTTACGCTAAGGTCTCACAAAGCGGTTTAGACCTGCGCCCGTCGCTGGTGGAAAGGATTTTTATTTTCAAAATTAACGACATTTAGTTTTTTACGGTCCCGCGGCCGCGCCTGTGGCGATTATCGCAGAACGTGCGGTTGCAAGACGCTGCCCACTGCGGTCGCACGGTAACAATCGCACATACAGCGGGCGTAAAACGCGTGTAATGTGCTTTAATTTTTACATAAACCTCTGTATTCTACAGTCTGTGGGCACGGGAGAGCACCGCATCCTGAGTCCTTAGCGTAAAACGACTTTAAACGACCCACGTGATTATATAAAGCGGGATCTAATCGTTTTTCATTACCAATAGTAACTTATACGTAGTTTTCTCTAGTCCTGTCTTGCTAGTCTGTGGTCTATACAATAACACTTTGCAATGTGGCCTACCGGATACCAATTTAGCTTGCTAACTCGGCGGGCTATGTCGGTGATTTTACTACTATTACATAGAAATTCCAGGAATCGATTTTTGATTGAGTGATTGGTTATCGCATATAATTTGTGACATGTATAAGATCACATTAAAAATAAAACTAGAATAGGCCGTTTATGATTGAGCCCAGGATTGATATATTTTTCTTATTACCTAATTAAGTAATTAACAAATACATTGGCACGTGCAAATCAATATAATCATTGCACTGTACCTACCAACAAAGTAATAACAAAATATTTATCATCCTATTTCATGAACGGTCTAAGTCTCTAGACTAAAAATTAAAATTGGAAAATTTCATCAAAAATCGATCCTTTTTAATATAATATATAATACCAATTTGGTTATAATAAGAAAACCATATGGTACATGAATAACGATCAAAACCCCTTTATAAATCTTAACAATTTCTCTGTTCCTTTGTTTCGAAACAAACACTCATATATAAGATAGAAATGTCTATAAACTGCTATAAGAACTATCGAGCGGCATGGTAAACTATTGCACGATTTATAAAAATATATTTGCACAATACAGTTGCATGGCTTAGGTGCATTATTTCAACACAATCTCTATTTAACAATACGATATAAAGAATGTATTAAAATAAAAAATAACAATTGTGTTAAACTTCAAATCGAATCACACCACCTTAAATTAAAACTTTTTATGTGACATTTATATGTCTGTCGAATATTAACACTATTAAGAAATAACACGACTTTTAACACAGTAGCGAAACATTGTTAGCAGGTATGAAGTATATTTGCAACAACATTGTTAAATTAATTGAAAATATACAATCTCTTTGGTACCTTTTAATCGATAATTAAGCTTAGTTACGAAGGCGTTATAAAAGTATTATTAAAATAAAAGTTACAAAGCACTCTGTATAATAATAAATGTATTATTTACTTAAATTAGAACAGACCTAGCATTTCGCCGTAATTTTCAGACCTCAGACGGATCTGAAAGTTTTTGGTCACGACTTGGGAAGTTTGAATAATTATGTTTAGCAGTCTTGTTTGTTTATGAGTAAAGACATAATCTTCAGACGACTGACATTGTCGGTTCTTGTCAAATGTTCACTCGTAACCAAAAAGGTCATATCCGTCGATGGACTACGCGGTATTCTTAATATTATTTTGAAATTTGAAATTTCTTTGGCAAAAGTAACATTGTAACAATAATGCTAAATCAATATCTTTGCGTTTAAAAATATAGACAAAGGAACTGCTGGAAATTCTTTCCAGCGGTCTAAGTTTTAATCACAACCTTCACACGCAATAAAATAAAATAATTTTCGAGTTTGTAAATGTTTTAAATTGTATTCAGCAATATAAAAGTGACAATAAAAATTCATTCAAAATACACAAAATAGAAGTGTTTTTAATTTTTGAATTTGAGATCGTAGCCCTTTAATGGAGGTAACGATTATGATACATTACTTTCTTTTCAGAAGTTGTATTCGAGATTATTTTTAGTTATGAGGTAATTTTTTTTGTTATTAATATGTTCTATATGGTCTTTGCATACTTTAAAGTTATTCTGAGATTATCTTTTCCAGAGTAACAGTGTGTTTTCATTTAACAATGCGCCGTTTAAAATATAATTGGAATAGTCCAAAAAATATATGAATGGTGAATGTTTGCAATAAAAAACTGGGTTTTAGGAACTATTTAAAATTAGGAACCAAATAACACTTTAGGGATTCTTTACAACATTAAATAATTTGAAATAATGCCAATAATAAAATTTAAATTTTGGAAACACCCCAAAATAACACTATACCCTGTTGTTTCATGCCTCGAAAAAAAATAAATGCTTAGAGGCAAAAACTCTGGCACTACTAAGAAAGAAAAAAATTATACCATTTTTTAAACTTTCTTACACTATCTTAAAATTTAATTAAAGCATCCAATTGTGAATTAACACATACTTCAATACATATATCAATAAATATTATGTATATTAGAATCAATGACTCGAATTTGCCGGTGTGGGCGTTATTCGAAACTTCGATGAACTGGTTGAAGATATTGTTACTCTTTCTCATTGATCCTTTTTACATGCGCAAAAAGAGACAACAATAAGTCCAATTGAAAAAGACCAGCGCAATATGATATCTTTACATCATGCATTTACACTACATTAAAACTACTTGACATTGCCAATTGTGTCAGGGCGGATGTACACGAATTACTATATTTTTATTTACAATTTTTAAGCGCTACGTATTTTCTATGTGACAGTGATAATGTAGAGATTCGAAAACTTTTCGCTGTCTTGTAAAATTACTTAATCATAAATTCGGTAAAGGAAACCAATATTCTAGTATTTTTTCTATTTGGTCTAAAAATGCAAAAAGTTTCCAAATCGAAAATAAAGAATGGATACAAAACTACAAAACAATTCAATTTTTACTAATACTTTATGTTGCAATGTGCGTTAAATTACTGGTACTGATAGAACATCCAATTTCACAAACCTCGCCTACGCTAACTGATAAAAATGCTACAAGCAATTCGTTAAAAACAGTAAGAAAACAACATACATGTAGAAAAATTTATTGTTCTCACGCAAAACATTGAGCAAATATGAGCATTAAACTATTTTATATTCTATAAGCATTGGGAAGCCTTAAATCATACTTAATAAATCATTTTGTACAACGTCTAACAAAAATATATTCATCAAAATCAAAACGCACTTTAAACATCAATATTTACAACAACTAGGAAATAATGAGTTTGTATAGTCTGTATAACGGCGACACTGACACTTGACAGTGGAGGCTGATCGCTGTTGAGCGGCCATCTTGGGATTTAGCAGCTGATTTCAACGTTTGATACTTTGTCACCTTCGCTACCCTGTTTCTTTACTTTGGTTTTACCGTTCATGGCATTGATGTCTGGATAACTTTTGTTCCGTGCATTTCCCGCCATGCTGCCCGAGCTCGAGGATGTGTTGTCGCTATCCGCATATGGCACATCAGTGAGAGGCCCATTTAGTAAGCTAGCAGCAGAGCTTGATTGTTTCAATTTGTTGTTTTGTTTTACTCCTTTATTGTCCGGCGGTAGATCATAAATTACGGCTTTTTTGGGATCTATTTGAATTGTTTTGGATTCTGATAACTTATTTGGAGTCACAACGTTGATATATGGAGGGACTATGTTCATAGTCGTTAGGTTTACTGAGCCACTATTTTTCTTAAGTTCGTTTAAGTTTTGTTCTAACTGAGCAGCATCTAAGCATAAAGGTTTTGGTTTCGGCATTATTTTTGGTGGATCTTTAGCCCAAGCATTTATTCGCGGCGGATCGGGAGAAGCAATAGGTGCTGCTCTCTTGTCAACACACAGGATGTTCTTATTTTTATCTGGCAGTAATTGGTTCTTGTCAGTATTAGGTGTACATTTATTGTTAGGCTGCAAACTTCTGTCGATATTCATGATATTTTTATCAGAAATTTTGTCTATTACTTTATTTTTCTCTGTTATTTTATTATTATCTGAAATTTTACTCTCTAAGGCTTTTGTAAGTGCATTTTCTGGAGGTTTAGGCGATGTCGGAGTAATGCTTATAAGTTTCTCAACCTAGAATATAGTTATAATCACTTTCACTTGAATAGTATAAAACAAATTTTGCTATTCTATAATTTTTTCGTATAAATCTTACCGTAGGTCCATGGTCGTTGGTTGTTTTGTGTTCAAGGGCATGCTTGTTGGCTTCAATAAAAGATGTTTCCCAGATGACAGGCTTTTCTTCTGAATCTGTCTCAAACTCACCATCCATACCCTCTACTGAGCTTAGCAACCTTGAATAGATAATAATTGGTTCGTATATAATATAATCAAATAAGATTTAATGTGAAATTATATGAAAATAAATATATATGAAATAATAAGAAGGATACTATATAATCTAAAACAGTTGTCTTTTTATTTTAACAAATTAGTTTTGTTTAGAAATAATTGAAATTTGAATGTAAATTCGTTACAAGTGCGTTAAGAAAATTGGCTATACAAACCTATCTGTTGAATTAGACGGCAGAAATTTTGTGCTCGTCCGAGTCTCGGCGCCTGAAGCAGTAAAGGCCTCTTCTTTGTTCGGGCCCTTGCCGTTCCCGGCGGTCTTGGACGCCATTGGAATGTTGCCATAATCTTGTGATGCTGACAAAACACAATACACACAACTCTTGGCTCATACCAGCAACTTCGGTAAACGTTTTGCCTCATAAAATATGAGTAAATACAACTAATATGAATATTAAAAAATGGATAAAATGGTAGAAAGGTTTTTATGTAATAGGAGACAACGGAGCAGGTGAGACTTATATATGGTAAGAGAACGTTGTGTTGCCGGCATTTTAAAAGGGTCTACCTTTCAAGCACAACTATCATTTCTGCATATGCTTCAGCATGGCTCTCCCACTGGTGCGAAAGTATTAAAACACTCGCCCGAACACTATTAAGCCCTTCCAGAGACCGAATAAATTATAAATTAAATCCTCTCGCTTCATGACAGAATCATTAAACCACTTGGCTACGAGGCTCTTAAGGTAAAAATTCAGCTTTATTTAATTTTTAATGGTAAATTGAAAAACAAAATATTGTTAGAATGGTCAAAAATTTACATGAAATAACAGTTAAAAATAGATATTAATCGATTCACAGACCTATTGATATGCACTCGAAACTTCATAAAATCCGTCGACTTATTTCTGAAGATTTTGTCAGTATGACAATAGAATTTAATATATAAGATAACTTAGGTTCCAATATACACTGTTTACCGTCTGATTTTTGAATGTTTATATATATATATATATATAAATACAAACATTCAAAAATCGATATATATATATATATATATATATATATCGTTACATATATGCAGAAATATGCTTGACTCATTACTATTGTTAGCAGAGGGCTAATAGATTTTTTTAAATATCATTCAAGTCCATACCTTTCAGTAGAGGTGGATATTGTGAAGCCTCCGTTTCTGGGCTGTCTGATGTCGTCGTTGGCGCTTTGCTATGAGGTACCAACGGAGCCGTTGAGCTATAGGTAATTGAATAACATTAAAGCATCTATTTTGTTCAACAGTCCACTGTCAAATTATATCTGACTTAATAATCTCAAGGACCTAACCTTCATTCCACATTTAATATTTGCATAAGTACCATTACTTCATGATACTCGTAGCTTGACCGTAGTCTTTTTCTTTAAGTTAATTTTTTGTTATTTAACGATTTTATTTTAGATTTAAGGGGCTCTAGGCATGCCTCACGCTCTGTCCTAGGAGCTATTTGGATCTAAGTTTTCCCAAGTAAACCATGATATAATTATTTTATTTAATGTCTTACCAAATGGTTGTTAGTTATAATGTATATTTGGGAAGATTTAGTTTTTAGTGCATATTGCCGAGTTATCTTCGTATGGTGTTAACTTTTATATACGTTTTTGTAGTTTTTTTTATAGATTTTAGTAATTAACCTAAAGATAACTCAACATTAGCTAATTAAATCGGGACAACATCGAAATCGAGAGGGGTAGTGCCATAATAATTTAAAATTATTATAAACTATTAACAAGATATATTGAAGGTTTTAATGTTGTTAAATACTCATAACCATGTACAAAATTTCTATAAGGTCTGTGTAATCTCAGTCTGCCTTTGAAATAATCTTTTATATTAACCCCCTAACAAAATCATTTGAAAATAGTCAAATATTTGAAGCATTATTAAGGAAAAGCTATTTAAGATCCCCAGTTCTTTGAAATATCAATTTTTTATAGTAACAGGTAACGGGCAACGGAACAAACGAGGATAAGAGAACCATGGACAACCGCGCCACAGCCTGCGCATTTCTTGTGACGCCGGGTGTTACGCCAGTTAATCGGCAAGTTCAAGGGCTTCCGATATCCTCACTCACTCCGCGAAACACAATAGAGGTACCGTTTCAAGTAAAACTACTCCGGACGAGCCGGCCAGTTAGGCCGGCTCGTGTCGGTAGTGCGTCAGCATATTCTTCAGCATGGCTCTCCTAATAGGATCGATATATGGTTTGTTGTTTTATTTAAATTTAGATATTTTTATTTAATTTAACATAAGTAATACTAGTCTTTGCATTTGTTTTCCCCACATAAGCAGTAAGTACCCAACTGAATCCTGTTAGATTTCTATCAAAGGATTTATCATAGGTTCATTTTGAAATGGTTACGAATATTCATCGAGCGTTACCTATCATCTGGAGTCTGCTCCTGGGGTGACATCGGGACCAGGTAGTCACACGCTGACGAGCGCTGTCAACACAGCGGTTAGTGAAGTACGCAGGGAGGATTTACTCTATGATCTATGGCCTACGTTTTATCTTTAATATGAATTCATACTGAGATATATGATATTTTCTGTCAATTTTCGTTAATTTTTACTTGAATAACATTTCTGTATATTCATATAGAGCCATAGATCACAACCGGTATTTTATCACCACCTGTATCTTCACTTTAAGGCTATCGTGCATTCAAGAAACATTAAGCTTTATAAAAACTTTATTGACCGTTCAGAAGGTAAAATTAGCTACATATCATCAAAAAATATGCGAGAAAACAAAGTTAGTTAAATAATTTTTCACTTAAAAAGTAAACAATTTTTATAAAGCTTAATAAAAGGATTTTTAGAAGGTTCGATTCCCGCTATAGCTACTAGGCAAGTAAACACGTTTGAATCCGATAAAAATGAGATACGTTGAAATGCATGTGGCGTTCTATAATTAATTAAAAAGACCATGCAATGATTCCTTCAATGTATCTCTATCTACGGGATATCTAAAACTACGCGCTTGAGGGTAGGACGAGGACTCATAAAAGTAAATAGCCAAATATCATGCGGCACACAAGCACGCAAGAAACTAACACCGAAAATAATAAAATAAAAATATTACTTGCTTCTAGTAGCCAGAGCGAAAACATTTGAAAAAAAAAACGTTAAAGAAATTAGTAAATCTATCAATTTATTTGTTTGTTTAGCCTATGTGACTCTTTATTAATTGAAATTGAAATTTATATTATTAGTTTATTAAATGAATATTAAAATGTAAGTGACTGGTAATGGCATCGTGAATTGTTGTTAGTAAATATCTGTCTCAAATTCAAATCTACGTCAAGAAAAATATTTTTGAGGGTAGAAATCGGTTTTTTGAGGGTAAAATCTGAAATTCAATAATATGACAAGACTAATATATACATACCGGTATTCCGTTGACGTCCTCAAAATAGCGATCACTATGAAGAGGTATCAATGATCGCATCATCGGTAAGGGTGCACTTGTAATTTCTGGATCCTAATTAAGGAAAATAATCATTTAGATATTTCAAACTCTAACATAATTTGTGACATCATTTCAGTGATATTTAGGTAGGGTACAGGGTGTCCCGTGGCAGTTTTATAACTTGTAAATGAAATAAAAGACGTTAGATGTTAAAAAAAATAAAAGTATTGTAAATCAATTTAAACTTTTTACTTTATTAAAATTGAACGAAATTTAAGAAGAAACTGATTTTACTTTCAAAGATGATGTCTTCTAAATGTTGTATGTATCGAACTACAAATTTGCGATAAATTTTTATATCTATTATATAAAAATGAATTGCTAAACGTGTTGGTACTTAACGTAAATCTCGAGAACAGCTGAACCGTTTCCTCGAATTCTATTTTTAGTATTTCTCGAAGTAGGACGTTATTCTATACGCAGAGAAAAATTTCTCGGCAACAATACTTTTCTATATGCCCAAACAAACGATTCTTAATAATACTTAAAAGTAAATTTGAACTTTAATAGTATATAAGTTCAAGTGTTAGTGGAGCGTTACGGGAAGGCAAAACACCTATATGCTTACAAAAATCAAGGATTATACCGGAGGATATAAGGATTAGACCTGTTTTTACTTTATCGAACGTATAAGACTATCACTAATCCTCAGATCTCAAAATTGCGGTCAGTATGAAACTCAGTTATATATATATATACTCAGAATCAAATACAGATATGTATATGTTATAGTTGCAATCAAAGACAGCTTAATGTATTTTTATTTTCACTTTATACTCAATTATAGAGAATTTTTTAATAATTAAAATTCATATTATTAGTAATGTTCACATTCTTTACAAATTGGTTTTAAAATTCTATAAGCCTCCAAAGTTTTCGGCTTTTACGGCCTAGAAAGGTCACTGAGGGTTCATAAGTGAACCTGGTGGCGACCGGGCAAGAAGATGTCTGCCAGCACCACTAGTTTATCTATATATTTTAAACATTTCTAATGTTCTAATGTTATATAACGTATAGAAATTTTAAGAACATTACCAATTATTTACTTGGAATTTGTAATTTTCAAATTAAAATGCGAGTTTTTTTATACTATATTATAGTATATTTCATTCCATAATTGTAATCGCTATCAAGTTCTTATACAAAGCTCTAAGAAATCAAAAAATTAAATATCACGCCCATTTTGGTATAAATTATAATCATAAAAATATACGACTTTTCTTAAATTAGTGTAATTATTTAATTAAATTACCTGCAAGAACCTTTGTAGTCGATCAAACATCTGTGCAAAGGACGGTCGCTCTTCAGGATTCGGATTCCAACATTCGCACATCAAACGATATACATCAGGTGGGCACCCTAATACAAAAGCAAGAATTGTTTTAAATATCTTCTTCAAAAAATGAACCAGGAGACTGCAAATTTCTTAAAACTGTATAAATCTTCAAAAATACTGCAGTAAATAAGTAATGTTCAATTAAATTATAATTCAGCATTATTATTTTAATTTTTCAGTATAATAAATACTTATAATTGTAAATATCTTCAAAAATATTATAGTTAATTAGGAATGTATAATTATAATACAAAGTCAAAAACAGACCGACTTAAAAAATTTATTTAGAGTAACATATACCGTATGGTTTGTCTAGCCTGCCACCACCAGAGACGAGCTGCATTACTTCTCTGTTAGAACATCCCGTATATGGCATTACACCAAGAGAAAACACTTCCCAGAGTAATACACCGAATGACCTGAAAAACACAAAATTAAAATAATATTTTTGAAAAATTAAAGACTGATTTTACATGAGAACTTGTTTTAATTTAAAACCTTTTAATAAGACGTGATATGTTGAAACTTAAATTCAGCGGGTTAAAGGAACACTGAAATTCTGTGTTTCATTCTCAATAGATTTATTTCTCAGGCAAGTAACTTCTATTTCATAGAATGATTGACTAAATCAGCCCGTTTACAAGTATTCAACTGTATATTAAAGTTTGTAGTTCAAAAAATACATATTAGTACCCACCAAACATCAGTTTTAGCGGTGAACACGCCATCAATGTAGGCCTCTGGTGGCATCCACTTAATAGGGAGCATAGCTTTACCCCCTTTTCGGTAATAATCAGCTCGATATATATCGCGGGCCATTCCGAAATCTGCGATTTTACAAACTCGCCCGGGCCCACGCGAAGTTAGTAAGCAATTTCGAGCAGCTATATCTCTGTGAAAGAATAATTCTATATAATATCACTAAGATGCTAAAATATTTATGGCTTGTTAGTATTTATATAGTTAAGAAAAAACAGAGAGCCTCGTAGCTTAATGATGTACCGTGAAGGTTGCATACCGGTCAGCACGACGTCTGCCGGGTCCATTAGTTTGTCACAAGTCTAACTGTCTATAACTTACCTATGTATAAATCTTTGTGACTCCAAGTACTTGCATCCCTTGCAAATGTCGAGAGAGCAAAGTATGAGGTCTTTCATAGTGAGTGCGCTTGCTCTATCCGGCTTCGGACGATTGTCCCGAAGGAACTGCTTCAGGTCACCGCCACCTAGCAGCTCCAAGACTATGAACCTATAAATTTATTTATAGTTTTGCAAAAAAACATTTAAAAAAAATCATAAATCCTTGCAAATAACATTGGCATTTTAATCTATTCCTATTTTTAGATTTACTAAAAGAAATACAGTGGAATCCCGACAGCTCTAACCTCGTTTAGTAGAAGTTGTCATTAAGTAAAAAAAATGCTTTTCCCATCCGCTGAAGCTCTAAATACGCGGTATCTCCAATAAATTAGACTTAGTAACTCGAACAAAATGTTATTTCCCTACGTATTTAGCGTCTTGGACTTGGACTTCTCCGAAATCATAGCAACGTGATTATATCGTGGTGGTCGTGTCCCACCCCAGGCCGATATCCGATTAGTTTTGTCTAGTGCATTTCAATTTATATAAATAAATGTTTACCATAAATCTAAGTCGAATTGTTATTTAACTTTAACTTCACAAATCGAAATATATTTTTATAAACCGCGCTTTATAAGTCACAGTTTATCTCGAAATTCTGGTTAACTCAAAAAAATCACCAACTTAATTTTTTTTGCATTCACATTCGAGTTATCGAGATCAGACTGTAATACTTTTTGTAACTATATATTTAAAATTCGTAATTAATAGAAATATAAGGTACAAACGCGTATGAGAATAAAGACATTACATAAAGATTTTTTTTTAAATAAAATATTTAATAACATATCTTTTAGAAATATTTATATGTCACCTGGGATGCCGATCAAAGCAAACTCCTATAATATGAACAATGTTTGGGTGATTGAATTTCGCCATAATTGCGGCCTCCATTAAAAAATCCGACTCGGCCTGTCCAGTGGACAGCTCTGGCAGTGTCTTAACAGCAACTGGCATCTCCACCGTGTCTCCTGGCTGGTGTTTGTAGAGGCCCTGGTACACCTCCCCGAACGCACCCTGGCCCAAGGCCCTGTTTAATTCAGACAAGTTAATTTCCAGAAGTCCCGTTACAATACATAAAATATAGAAAGCATTAGATTGATACAAAGCTCACAGAAAATAACAGGAAATAGTAATTGTACTGTATTTCGGTGTCTAGATACCGGAATACAGTACATTGTGTAATTTCTTAAGAAGAATACCAAATTGGAAATGGTAAAATTGTCCATGTGCAACGGAGTTGCCATCAGGGTCCGCCTGCCCCATATTCTTAATACATACATATAAATTGACACCCAATATTTATGGGATCATAATATAACCATATTTTTAATTTAAATGAATATATTTTTTAATTTTCTGAATAAATTATAGTATATTGGTCTAATTTACATAATATTGACTTACTTGATCAACTTAAGTTTCTCCCTTGCGACCTGTGGTAGCCCCTTAACATCCACCCCCATGGGGAAGAAGCTTTCACTGCCGTAATGGGGGTTGAAGGCCATGCCCAAGGCATTCTCACCTGCACCGGGGGCTGAACGAAGTCTATGCAATTGCACCTCCTATGGAATTTCACCCAATTTTATACGCACATCATTTTAATCCATATCAGATTAAAAACTTTTTTAAATAAAACATCAACTAGCCTAGTAAGACCTGGTTATTATTTATTGAGAAAAGTATATATTTTCTTGTTGTATCTTTATTTATTCCAAATGAACAAGGTACCTGCTCGAGAAGCCGCTTTTGATGCAACGCGGCCTCCTTCTTCCGTTGATATTTATTATCTGTTGAAAGAGATAATAATAAACACGGATTAAAATCCAATAAATGTCTATTTCAAATGTGACACGCATCAAACATATAACCAGCTCTGCTCGTAGAGGTAAACTATTTTATTTAATATTTAAAAATACGACCTATTCCTTAAAAGCATACAATACAGTCTTAGTTTACTTCAAGATTATTATAAAAATTGCAAATAAGGTGTTTCTAAATTAAAAAAATACTTAGTAAATTAATAATCTATATTTTGTATATTCGGAACACAGAAACTAATTCAATTAATTGCACTCTATATCAAAGATAGAAATGATTACTTACACAAATGTAAGCAAATGCATGGCACAGTCACCATGCACACAAATCCGATGACACAGAGGACAATGACAAGTATCCACCAGCCTTGAGACCAACCTTCTTCAACTGCAATAGAAATTAACCAGTATTAAAACGTGTAAAAACAAAATTTCCATGTAAAAAATTGAGCATGCTAAAAAGGAAATCTTGTAAAAAATATATGTAAAATTATAAATGCTCTTTAATGTTTGTATATGTTTATTGTGTTTCATCTCATTTCTCATATAATTTATTCTAATAACAATTTATTTCTAATATAATTTTTAAAAAAATCTTTATGCTTTTACAAATAATCTTTAATAGCCACGCTCATGTTTTCTCATCATTTTCTTTACTTAACAAAGTATTTGCTTGACTCGGCTGTCTTTAGTAAATTATAGTATTTTGAAAAATTTCATTTCATTATAATTATATACTTACGTATACATTTCGTTGGATCGCTGGCATCAGTTGACCACGATGAAGGACAATAACACTTCACGTTACTTCTGTACTCGTTCATTGCTACGCAGCGGTAATTACAACCACACGCCTACGTACAAACATTTTTTTTTTAGATAAATATGACAGAGAAATACGTTAGTAATAAATTTTAATTTAAGTAGATATACCTTTGAAATGACTTTCTTTCTATAACGACACATTACTAAGTCTTAGATACTTAATATATTTAAATTATAAACTTTGCTAAAATCTTTTTAAAATTTTCTGTCACGTTTTAGTAATAAGGGAGTGGAAATGTGTAAAATACATTGAAAGACAGCAATTCTATATATATAACAAATTTTGTTAAAAAGTTAATAAAAGTGTTTTAGCAATATTGATTGAGAATTAAATACATATGTACAATAATGACGTTCCTAAATAAAATTAAACAGTTAAAGATAGACTTTACCATAGATGGTATATAAAATGTAGTGCATAATTATCATATTAAACGAAATTACATAAAACAAATAAATAGATAACTAGACTATATATACTTACATGTATCGCCGGAATAATAAGGACCTCTCCCGGGCCCGTTCGTAGGGCAACACCAGTAGAGCTGTAGTCTTTGATTGCTCTTGTATGGTCTATGTACGACCAACCACCTTCGCCGTGCTGGCCCACTCCATCGTGCGTGCTACCTCCTATTAAGTGAAATATTAGCACTTTTGTTCATGACCTAAGATTTCGTATGAAAATACTCTTTATAAATACTTTAAATGGTTTATAGCGGATTCTCTGTTAATGTTATAAAATTCCACGTTTTTTCACGATAGGCGCAATAATGACGCCGAGTTGCGAAACCAACTCGTCTTAATATTACATTATGTTAAGAAATTAATGTATTTAGCTTGGAATAGATACAGAAAATAGACGTCAGACAAAAACCTGTTAATAGCATCTTTCGAGCGGTGCCAAAGCAAGATTACAATAATTACACTCAACGTGTAATGGTAGTTGTATTTGAAACGGTGCTTCTACTGTTTTTCGCTCTTAGAATGCCACTTAAGTGGCGTAAAAAGCCGGCAACACAACCAATGCGCGGTCTGTGGCGCGGTTGTACATAGGCGGCGGTGTTCTATTACCATTTAGAAGACCCATCTGCTCTGTTGATCGTTATAACATATATAAAAAAAATTATTATAAAAAGGCGTCGACTCGACTGAATGACACCAAAAGTTACAACTCTTTCACGATCAACGACTATGTCCTGTGGTTTTAAATACTGATGAAACCTATAGTCACTTACCAGCCCAACCGCCGCCACCACCGCCCCGCAAACAGCCACCACCACCTCCACCGAAGCCCCCATGCGCGCCCCCATTACACGCGAGCCCACCTCTACCTCCTTCTTGTAGTGATGACCCGCGAACAACTTCAAAACCGGGAGTTATTGGACCTCGACGACTAAGCCAGCCTCCGCCAGCACCTATGACACATAATAACCGTTTATAGAATATAAAAACTAGGTTTTGTTCAGAAACAGGCTCACATAAAATCAGCATGAAATGGTGAGTGAGTGAAGGTATCATAGGCCTTAAAAATGCCACTTTAGCGGCGTAAAGATACGGCAACTTAACTAATGCGCAGGCACTGGCGCGGTTGTCCATGGGCGGCGGTGTTCTCTAACCATACCTTTACCTTACCCGCACCGGTATATTATGTACCCATGCGAGAGCCATGCTGAAGCAAATGCTGACGCACTAATTGGCCCAGCTCGTCCGAACTGATACGACAGGCTCAAGGAATACTCAGCGTGAAACGGTACTTGTACTGTGTTTCGAAGAATGAGTGACGATATTGGAAGCCCTAAAGTGCCAAAACATATTTTTTCGACTTAATGAGGATTTCGGCTAAAGTAGGCTCAAGTTATCGAGATTCCACTATAGTAATATTGCAGTATAATATAAAATCTATTATGTAATCGTTTTGAAGTGTGTGACGATGGTATTAAAGTAACTAACCAGACGTCCTCCCCGGCGTTCCATACATGTATCCAGATTCAGATGTAGTATTTGTCCTGCCCCGAGCATGCTGTGAGTTGTCATCGCGGAACACACCCACAGATATGCCCCCGCCTCCACCACCCACTAGCAGAGGTATCGGACGTCCATTCTTACCCAACTGAGAAATTAATTATTAAAATATATCCAAAAATTCAATAAACTTAAAATAAATACAATCTGATATCAAGTTATATTTTTATTATTATTTTAAGAGCCTCGTGGCCGAGCGTAGTAGCCTTGGTTATCAAGTTCGATCCCTGGTCTGAAAAGTTATAATTTATACTATAAAGTTATTTAGTATTTGTAAGGTCTTGACAGTGGCAGAGCGGGTGTTTTAACATTGTCTTAACCTTGGGAGAGTCATGCTGGCGTACTAGATAGGCCGTCCTATCACGAGTGATAGCTGGGGCTCACAGAATACCCGCCTGAAACATTACTTGTGCTGTGTATCGTTAAGTTAGTGAGAATACAGGTGGCCTATTGCGTAATAGTACTTGAGTAAAATAATAATTCTATAAAAACCCAGTGTTACATATAAATTTAATATCAGCTAAAAAAATATCCACGAAACTTAGCACCTCTTAGAAGTAAATATTCGTCTTACCAGGAACACAGAAGTAGCACCGCCACCACCTCCACCGCCGTCGTTGACGTGTGTATTCCTAACTTCGTGGGTTTTGCTGGTGAATATCTGGTAGCTGTCATTCGAGTCCCGGCGAAAACACTCGTGGCTCTCTTGAGCTGACAATGTCTGGGAAACAGTTGGGATATTATAAAAAGACCCAATACAATTGGTTTCATTTTAATTAAAAAGCAGAGAAAATATACAAACCTTCTTACAAGCGTTAAGTCCCTGTTGCCCAACTAGCATGTAAATCTTCTCAGACCGATGCAACTCAAATAAACCTCTCGCTTGGGCTCCATGAGACACTCCAGCCCACATTGAGCCTAGCCCTCCGCTAGCACCTGTAGCTATTATTCTAAAAAAACAATAATACTTGAAAATAACTCTTTATATATTCAATTGAATACAATAGCCATTTAAAAATGACGATTTATGTAAATATATAATTCGCTGCGGATATGCAATGTTTTCAAACTGGGGCATAAATTTAATTGACGCGCCGACTACATCTGTATCTCAATATATTGTAAGAAAGACCAAGTCAGTAATCAATGGATGGAATTGAAATAATCTATTGCGAGGCAAGTCTCGTTTGCACCACTTGAATTTTGTATGAGGACAACGGAGCTGATGGGTCTCCTATATGGTAAGAGAAAACCACCGCCAAAGAACAACCGCGCTACAGTCCGCGCATTGGTTGTGTTCACGGCGTTTTTTACCAATTAAGCGGCATAATTTTACGGGCTTGCGATATCCTAACTCGGCAAAACACAGTAGAAGTACCGTTTGACACTGAGTTTTCTGTGAGCCCGTAACCCGGTATCACTTCCAACGAGCCGGCTGAAAAAGTGCGTCAGAAGGCTTTCCCACGGCCCATAAAATAAATTCTTCTAATGTAATAAAATTTTATAATAAATAAAGTAAATAAGAATACTTACGTGTACAACCCTTCATTGGGTACCTCCCATACTTGAATGCCATTGTAGGGCGGTGAATTTACTACTGCGACTGATGCAGAAGTGTTTTTGTAAACTGAATCACACATAGTTTGGTTGGGGCCAAATCGCCCTTTCGCGCCGCAAGTCGTAAAGCGGTATACTGTACAAAAATAATATCATGAAAAACATTGATTTCAGTTGATTTCAATTTTTTATTTTATATCGGACAACGGAGTAAGTTGATCTCCTATATGCTAAAAGACCAACGCCGCCTCCCATGGTCAACTGCGCCACAGTCCGCGCATAAGTTATGTTGCCGGCTTTACGTCGCTTAAAATAGGCGTCCACAAGTCGGTATCGACGCCTAACCCTTAAGCGGCATTTTTAAAGGAGTCCGATATCCTCAATCACTTAGCGGAACACAGTAGCACCGTTTCAAGTACAACTACCATTTCACGCTGAGTATTCTGTGAGGCCGTGGTATCACTTCAGACGAGCCGGCATACGAATATGCATCAGCATGTCTCTCCCACGGGTGAAAATATTATTAATTTATATTGTTTTCTTATGGTAAATATTTAATGCTTTCAACTCTGAAACTGTGTATTCGTTGAAATGTTACTAATGGATGTTTGTTACTTTTTCACGCGAACACTATTCAACGGATTTTAATGAAAATCTTTAGTAATATGTCAAACATAACACATATTATTGTGTAAATTGTATAAATGTAATAAAAGTGACACGTAATTTGGACCCACTAGATGGCGTTCCAGAAAGGACGATATCTAAGTTTCTTTCACTTATGTTCGTAAAAATACATACCCGTAGTATCGGAAAAGTCAGGATGGGGCGAAGTTTTCTCCTCAAAGACTGGGTCATAATAATTGTAGTCCCCCAACTCTGTTGCGTTTATATTAAGTCCGAAACACTCTGGAGCCATAGAGAAATCGTCTATCGCCGAGTCTGAGTAGATGCGCATCCCCATACGGGTTTTGAATAAGAAATAATACCTGAAAAAACAGTATATATCCATTCACGTGCTTCAAATATTAATGGAAACGGTTTCTGTGGATGCATTGTTTGATCTTAATACTTTAAGATCAAAAGATCTACTGATCTTTTAAATGTGATCACCGTGAAATGTGAGCACCGTTTTGTGGAAAGTGGAACATCGTTTTTTATGGAAACAGTGGCAAACGAATACGAGGCTTACCTAGCAAAGGCGGTTCACCGCCCATGGCTTAGTCCTTGCAGGGTCGCGGATGCATTCAAAACTCAAAAACTCAAAAGCATTTTATTAAATTGGCTCCATAAGGGACACTTTTGTAAGTCAATTTACAATAGTAAAGCTACCATTGGTTCGGACCAACAAGAAACTCGTAGGGTATTATTTTCTATTCCCAAATTTACAATGGTTGGTTCATTTATGTTTGCTAGTTTAAAAGGTTGGTGCCAGTTGGTGCTTGTAGAAGTTTCCATGCATCTTTGTCTTCTATGAATTGGTTAATGTTAAAATAAGCTTTCAACATTAAAGATTCTTCAATTTACTTTCTGTAAGTTCCGTTATATCCTTTTTTTGAAGGTCGCTAATTCGTATTGGTTTGCAAATATTTCTGCAGGAAGCTGAGTCGACAGAGTTGTGGTGCGCGGTAGAAAATGCCTTAAAAGACTTTCAGTTATAGAACGACAAACATCAAGGTTGTACGGATGCAATGACCTAGGGATTACCCTAGGCGGACGAACCCTCGTCCACCGGTCGCCCAACTGGGCCTCTTCCTAGCCATGTTGGAGTCTCACTTGGTGGGTCAAGACCGCGAGATGCGTCCAGGCTCAACCCACCATTGCGACACCAAAGATCGACTTCTAATCTCGGTCCTCTTTCGGGCTATTCTGGGCACAACTCAATTTATTACTTTTCACAAAGCATGCACCTACTTCCTTCGCTTGAATGGCCATTAGGACCGAACAAGCTAACGGCACGGAACTCTCGGGGCCTGTACCACATCTACATACAATCGAAATGATAAAATTGATTTTTACGTTTTAAGATTACTCACCTGCTAGTGATGTTTGGTAGGAAAATAGCTGCTCTATACCAATGTTCGCCTTTATCCTTAGTCGAGAACCACAAGGAGGTGGTGATATTGCCTCGAGATGTCAACTCTACAACGTCCACGCTTAGTGAACCGTAATTTCGCCCATTTTGTTGATAATAGAAACGTATCTGTTAATTAATTTCACATAAGAACTCTGGCAGGAACAATCAGAATTTAATATTAGCTAGGTAGCATTGTGTTAATATTTAATACTACTGTAAAGTATGCCATATATTGAAGGATACAAAGTTTTTTGAAACGGAAGTCAAACGGTACATCGCCCATGGACACCTTTAGCAGTTAGGTAGCGATTTATGAGAAAATACGCTTTTTTTCCATAGGATTAAGTATGTATTTGTTCGGTTGTATTCTTCGTGATTGCCATTTTAAGCCTTATATAGCTTTCGACACTAGATTAGTCCGTTCTCAGTAGACCAGGAGTTCCCAAACTTTGCCAACTAGTTGCAGTGCACCGTGAGTCTATGTTCTATCAATATGCGAAAGCACAAATAACAAATGTACTTTTTAGCGAATAGGTACCTAACATCACGCATTACCACTAAACTAAATTTCAATTTGTAGATGTTTTTATTTTTGTTTCTGTATTATTAAATTAATATTATTGTAAGTACCTTACCTTTTTGTTTCAACTATATTTTTATCCAACAGTTAGAGCGCGTGACAAAATGCTAAATTTGGAAGGGCGCTGCGGGGTGAAAAAGTTTGGGCAACCCTGTATTAATAAAATAAAACTTACCGTACAACAATTGTAGTATTTCGAAGTGATATTCCCGTGTACTTTAGGGGGAGGATTGAAAATCATGGTTTTCATCACGGCTGTTGAGGCGAAATCTGCTCGCTCCTTATTTGGCCCAGTAACGTTCATGTTGACGAAGAAATAATACCCAATGCATGTGGATATGGAATAGTTTCTGTGAGGTGGTGAAAGGGGAATAATGGCGCTAGGTGAGGAGTAGGACGGTTGCGGAGATCCACAAGTATGGTCGTAGTTGGGTCCTGTTTTGTCCGTGGGTGTTGGACCACTGTGACGCGACCATTTAAGGATTGGCCTGTAATAGAGAGAAGTTGAAAATACGCTTAGCGGCGTAAAACCTGGTACACAAATAAATCACGGACTTTGGTGCGGTTGTCCATGGGCGGCGGTTTTCTTTTACCACCTGGTCCGTTGTCCTCGATACCAAAAATAAATCAATCTTATAAAACAATATTTTAATTTATCCATTAAAAACCGCTTGCAGGGTTTTTATTTACCAAAGCAACATGTATATTACATGAAGTTATGAAGATCTTTTTTATTTAATATTATAACAGCCTTAAATAATTATCATCATCAGCCTATCAAGTCTACTGCTGGACATAGGCCTCCCCCAAAGACGCCCACCTATTACGATCTTGAGCGATCTGGATCCAGTGGTTGCCCGCAACCTTCACGAGATCATCTTTCCATCACGTGGCGGGACGTCCCACTCTGCGTTTTCCGGTACGCGGTCGCCACTCGAGAACCTTTCTTCCTTTAAATAATAGGTGAAATTAAATATGATTGAACTTACTGAGGTACATTTTCAAATCCGCAGTTGTCTTGTTCAAAATTGCAGTAGGAGCCATAGGCCATTTTGACTGAAAATTGGATTAACTTAAGCTAAGAAACATTAAAATTTTCTCCTATAGTTAAGTAATATGTAAGGATATTTAGCAACATTTACAAAACTAGTTGTTAAAAGTTAAGTAATAATAATAATATACTTTTCCATTATTTACAAATAGCGGAGTATTTATTAATAAAAGGATACTGAAGATCTATAATCTTACCACAATTTTGATGCTCATCTGATGCGTCATCACAGTCCTTGACAAGGTCGCATATTTGATGTGACTTCACGCAAGAATCTTTCTGTAAATATATCTAGTATTAGGAAATCAATATAAATAATAATTTCTAAGGTATTTCCAAACAAACACGACTTGGGGACCTTTTAAAAAAAGAGCGTGCCTATTCCTTAAAGGCTGGCAACGCACACGCGATCCTGCAATGGATGGGAGTGTCCATGGGGTAAGGACTGCTAGCCCTAGGTGAGCCTGTTAATTTGCCCCCGAAAATATAAAAAGTCCCAAAATGCCTCCTTGCTCGTTTGCCACTGTTACCATATAAAAATTGCTAATGCATCAAAATCTAATAAATAAAATAAATTATTAAAAATAATAAAAAGTAGTAGTTGCCGGTTTTATACGCCGCTTTAACGGCATAGCTTCAAGGGCATCCGATATTCACTCAGCGAAATACAGTATAAGTACTGCATCAAGCTGGTATTCTTTGAGCCCGTGGTAGCTACGAACGAGACGGCTCAATGCTTCAGCATGGCTCTACCATTGGTGATCTCGTTTATGTTAACAAAATGTTGTTACTTAAGTTCTTACCTTCATGATCTTACACTTGAGTTGCCTAAATTGGCATTCTCCATTATAAACAGGCGGTTCTGGCAAACACTCCAACATCCGAATGTTGTCTATCGCTATATGCGGCAGTACTTGTGTTACACCCATATAATTTGGCCTGGTTATTTCAATTATAATACGGACGTCTTGTTGCATTTTGCCAATCAGAAACTGCATAGGTTGCCACCTAAAAAGATAATTCACGACTTTTAGGCGTCGTTACATTTTAAAAAAAGTTTATGAGAGTAATTGAGGTATTATAATAGTAAAATATATTATTAAAATTGTTGGATAGGTTTATGCGTTGATTGTAAGATGTTGGTTTAATAACATAAGGAATTACATTTCAACATTGTTTCCAGCAAACTCTTGTAGAATCCACTGAACTTGAGAACTCGTCGATTCTGACACAAGTCGGATGCTTGCGTTCTGCATTTTGCTTTGGTGCATTATCACTTCAAACTAGAAAATAATAAAATTTTACTATAATAACCATCTAAAATTACAAAAAACATCTCACACTAAGATGCCATTTAATTTCTTATAAGAAGTACGTCCGGTAAAGCACCCGTGGCTTACCTGGGCCGTGGCCAGCCCATTTCCACTTCAACTTACTAATATGGCGGGGTGTATGTGGACGGGGCCTATGTGGGGTGCAGATATAGTAAAATTACGAAATCAATTTTTTTTAATATTTTTGGCTAAGCGTGTCACACGTCTGCATCAATTCTTAAAGGTCTTAAAGGGGTTCAAATTTTGGTGAACATATCAGTTAATAAGGAAGAACGATATATGCCTGCTCCAACGATTTTTTTGTTTATATACAATTTAATTAATAAATAACTACTGACCTTACAAAATTCTCCAAGACCCCGGAATGGAGGTGATTTGATCACCATATTTTCCATCGTTGGGTCCACTGGCAAGTACAGGAAATGACCTGTGAATATTATTTCGTAATAGATATTTGACTGTCTTTTCTATATATAATATTATCACACACCCAATAATAAAACTATTTCAAATATTGATTATTATAATAATAATAATGTGGTTTAACGATGTCTAGACTAATATTTTAATGAAATAAATAATATTTTCGCTCTTCACTAAAGACTAGTTTATTGAGTTGGCTGTAAGCTATATATCTATATTATACATTCATACTCAGACGAAGTCAATAGAAAAAAGGAATAGATAGGTAAAGAAACACCTACTTTCAGTTTTAATTCTTAATTTAGAGAGAAAAGACCCGAAAGAATTCCTAATTAATCATTAAATATGAATTATTCTTTGCCTTTAATATAAAATAGTGTAAAAATGGTATTGGGGCGAAATTACATTTTCCAGTGGCTGGCAATATTTGTCCAATTTGATACGTCTAACGTTCGATACCATTCATATACAAAAATAGAATAAGCCTATTTAATCCTCTAAAACTTTATCGATCTTAAAATCAATGAATCACATCTATATGCTCTTTTTTATAAATAATTTATTCGTTTGAAAAAATCTACGCTTTCTAAGATTAATTCATTATTTTTTTACATGTATAATATGTATGTATGTGTATGTTTTACATGTATATATATATGTATGATACATAACACAATTAATTATGTATTATATATCATAAATAATAAAATAATACATGTATAATACATAATGAATAATAAAAAATTACATAAATTATTACGCAAATACGCATTCTAAGAATGTGTATTTCTTATATGAAAACTCTTTAGGGCAATAATATCCCTTGGATATTGTCGCGGTTTTACGAGTGCTTTGATAATAAAAACATACAAACACAAATTGTACCACATATTATTTCAATAGGTAACGCAAGGCCAAGTATTCGTTCCTTAGACAAATACAATTTTAAAACGGCGTTGTTTATGAGTACATCCGATCAAATTGTCACTTGCCCTCCTGTCAGCGGAAATCAAATGATATCGCCACAATGATTCAATTTGAGCGGTGAATGAGATTCATTTTCTAGATAGCAACTCATTTTAATGTATATTATTCTTTTTTTTACAGTATAACAGACAACGGAGCAGGTGTGTCTCCTATATGGTGAGAAAACACCGCCGCCCATGGACAACCGCGCCACAGTCCACGCATCTTTCGATATCCCCACTCACTCTGTGAAACACACTATAAGTACCGTTTCACGTAAAGTGAGCCCGTGGTATCACTTCCGACCATCCGGCCCAATCAATGCGTCAGCATATGCTTCAGCATGGCTCACACACGATATAAAAATACTTCTTTTGATTGTAAAGTTACGTACCAACATTGAACTTTGTAGGTATTTATATAGTTTTAGGTTTTAGTTTATGGAATTTTGTAATTTGTTGTATGCTACATCGATTAATTTGTACATATCACAATTTTAAATATATAACGACTAGCGTATGCTTTAAGATGCTATGTTAAAATATGCAATTATAATATTATATCTTTTTAAATTTCATCTGTTTTCTGAGTTAGCAAAGTTATCATAGTTTTTGTATAAACTAATCAATAAACCTCATACGAAAAATAGCTTCAGCCTGTGCGTATGAAAGTCAGTAGAAATATAACTATATAAATCAAACTACTGCACTTTTAAACTGTTGCTATTCATTGGAATTGCGATTTAAAAAATCTAATTTGAAATATTATTTTAACAGACCTAAAAAAAAATAGAAAAGGAAATTGTCAATTCGATGATTTTTTGGTTTTTGTCACTCCTATCTTGTTGTTCGTGGACCGATTTTGGTAAATGAGGTGGCAACCACTGCTAAATAGACCCTTTTTATATCAATTGATATTAAGATCCAAACAGACTCAAATTACTTAAAATAACAAAGCCTTATTGTATAAAAACATTATGAAATATGACTTTCACAATGGCTACATATGACCCTTGACATTAAGTGCGCAACAGATTTCCCTTTAAGCCTCCGCACAAACGTTACTTTAATTATCGATTGGAAAGCATTTTACTAAAATAATGGCAAATAATCCTAACAGAATGATAGACAATATTACACCTAAATATCAATAATATGATCTATAATTGTTAACTCCACGAAAAATTAAAATCAAAGCAAAAATACAAAATAATTCTGTTCATATCATATAATATATCACTATGAGGATTCAAGATTATAAAAATATCTTAAACAATGAATCAGCGTTCATTAGATTACGATTTCAGTGTAAAAAAATATTAACAATTGCTTAAAATATTGTAAAATACTAAAATAGATAATTTAAGAGATATTATTATATTTCTCTTAACGTAACATTAGTAGATAAACTGATTTGCTATTATTTACATAGAAATAACAGTGCAAAACTCACCATTTTTATTTAAATCTGCATCCATTGTAGGTGCTGAAAATTTAGGGGACTCTGTCGTTTCATTCATATATTCCACATCAGCTGAAGTCATAACTGTGAATCCGAAGCCTTGTGTTGACTTCGTCTGATTCCATTGCCACATACACATATCCGACGAACCGTTTGTCTTTTCAAAATTACAAAACACACCAGTAACTTGCGGTACGTAGTTGCTTTTATATGTCGCCTCGTAGGTAGAACCGGAGGGCCTCAGGCTGATCTTTAACGCACTAAGGGAATTGGTCTCGTTATCAGAAATTGACTTTTGATTTGTTATAGACCCTTCGTTATCGTTCATCATGTCTTCGTGGTTGTTCCTTGGGCTGAGTTGCAATATTTTGTTTATGTGCTGCTTGCCGCGTCGACGGTTTTTAAACTCATCACTCCTGTTCATTAAATTTGATAGTTTTTTAAAAGAACCCCGCACCGGTTCGGGCAGAGCAGATCTCGATTGCCCCTTTTTCGCCTCCATGGCTTTCTTATTCTTCTCAACGTCATTTGCAGAGTTTACAGTCGCAATTATTGCGAGCAATATTAATAGTCTTACAATATCCATTAGGGATTATTTATTTGGACGTAGGATCCGTTTTAGGTGGCCAAAAATTGCATTTTCAGCAAATTATTGTCTTTAAAATTTAAGTGTCTCCATTCCGTACATAGGTTGATAACCGCCAATCCAGACAACATCGATATAACATTTTAAACGCGCACATTTTAAAAAAACAACGAACTACACTACCGGAATTAGCACAATCCTCTCGGCCATGTCCCTGGATAGCTCTCAAATGGGAGACATTTCAACACAGGACAAGGTGATCCCTTAAAGTCTAGAAAACAAACCAATTTACACGAAACACAGTGCTTAACAAATAACGTGATATTTGTTATTTTTTAGAAACGTAAAATTGCGTTTTAACTGATTTGGAAAACATATAAATCCGAAGTCGTAACAGCGCTACGGGAATACGCGGAACTATGGCCGTGGACCGAAATAATCATTACTTTAGATGCGATCTTTGGGTACGAGGGATGCTGCGCAGGTGTCAACCAGTGCTCAGCGAATTCCCGGGCTTTTCGCGCAGATCAACGATGCGTCGTGCGCCCGTTACGGAATTGGCCAGCCCACTGCTGCAGCTCACGTCAAACCCATCCTCATAGGACACTATTCAGCTCCGTATTCCAGTGATTGGCGGAATAAAAATACCCGTTCACAATCCAATGAGAATCCTACGTGGAAATTTCATAGGAATCCTTGGCATTTTCCTTGCAGATTTATTTTGCGTCAGGGTCGAGTAGAATCTGAGGCGGAAATTCGATAAAAAAGAGCTTGTGATCCTAATAAAATTTTTCCATTTCAACTTTAGCTGAAGCTTTTAATATTTTGACGCCTGTTGGAAATATATTCTTGTAGAAAATATTTAATTCATAAGCGTATAATATAATGGTCTATATTAATTTTCTAATTTAAATGTATATATATTTTATTTAACAAATAGAACGTATAAAATAAAATGCCTACGATTAAATTATCGCGAGTTCTCGCACTACGACTCACAGGATACAGACAACAAAAGAAACATTAGTTTAATTGGCAAATATGAAGTGACGGATATTCTTTTTTTTCATTTGATTACGAGCAAACGTTCAGAAACAAACACAGATGTAAAAGATTCCGATATAATTTTATAAAATAAAATATGTCTATATACTGAATATTGTAAAGAGAACAGAGAATAAACAAAACAAATGTCATCTGTCATTAATGACAATAGACAATAAAATTTCTGAACGTTCAGCACCACTCCTTGTGGACTATTTTGGTATAGACTCGCATCTTGTAAGCTGTATCGTCAATACAAATAAATAATTAACAGAAACTGTAACAACTGAATGATAAATAAACACCATGAATTGTGTGGTATAATAATAAATCTATTTGGAAGCTGTTGAATTTCACGGTATAAGTGGTAAGCAAATCTTGTTTGTTTATGACTAATATTAATTCTCAAAATAATCCATTGTAAAGAATTGAATTAAATTCGTAAACGAATGCACTGAAGATATATTCTTCATTTATTAAATAAACGGTTTATATAATAACTAAAAAACAATAAATTGAAGCGCAGTTAACTGCATAAATTACAAGATTCTAATTTCGAAATTTTATATCTATAACATTAACTATATATTGCTCTTAGATTCTAAAATGGAAAGTCCTTCTGTAATAACAAGATTATCAGAAATTTGTTTCTAAGCCATCATTTTTAAAATTTTATTATATATTTTTAGTATTTATAAATTTATTCACAATTGTGAAATTATGACGCGTTTTCCTTTTTTGTTAGGAGCTCAATTATAGACATTTTTTTAGACCTTTGTCTGATATATTAGAAATTAGAGACTAATAAAAGTCTGATTGTGTGATTTAAATATGACAGATAAGATTAATGGCTCATAAGTTTTTCCACATAACTGAGTATTTATCAAAAGTAAAATTATAATAGTTTAAAGTACAATCATAAGATATTTCTTTGGACTCAGTTTGATGACAAATAATTAAATTTATTTTTTATATTAGAAAACAAGTGAGCTGAAGTATGAAGAAACAGCAATATCTCCCTGTACATATTATTACTGCATAGACTCAACAATGAAACTCTATTTCATAATTATTAAGTCTATTTATATTAAAATATAATTTATTTGAGAAATTTTAATCTTAACAATAAACTGTTGAAATCACATTAATTGTCAACATACAACTTAGAACTTGAATAACAAATGTTGTAAGGAATTATCTAATATATTTTTGATATAAAATTACTTTTTTATTATTATTAAAATATAGTTTTTTAAAAGTATGATATAATTTTGTCAAATTTAGATATGAGATAAGGCTTGGTAGTTTCAGGAAAAGATAATAAGCAGATAGATTTCAATAATTAATTTTCATTTAAAGAAAACATGTTAATTTAAAAATGATACTTAAGATTACAATTTTATTCTGATTGATAATACAAGAATACTAATAAAGTGACATATGAACTTTTCATTACATTATTATTGTAAAGATATAATGGTAGGTAAAAGGTATATTAATAACTTTTAAAGATATTATATATATAAATATATACATATATAATTTTTAAAAAAGGATTTAAAAAACAAAATTTGTATTAGTAGTTCATTTTTAACAGTTAAAAATAATAAATTGCTGAATAATTTAAAATGAACTCAAATTACATGGAGGAAAATTAAATGTACCAAGGCCACAAAAAGTTTGGGTGAAGGTCCTACAACTGTTTTTAGTAATATTACAGAAAAAAACGTATTGCGTGAACAATTAAAAGCTATCTAAACTTTCAAATTTTACTAATACTTAAAAAAAGGCTTTTTTAAATATTTACTTTTTAAATAAATTACACGTACCTACATATTACTAATGTGTAACGATTTTTGCATTACAAAGAAAATATATTTGATATAATCACAAGAAGCGAAGAAATTTATAGACATCCGCTGATAAGTAGAACTAATTAATGTAACACGTATTGTTTTACCTTCGGCTCATTGTTTCGTAATTTTTTTTTTATAGTATAGCGTATAACGGAGCAGGTGGGTCTCCTATATGGTAAGAAAACACCGGCGCCCATTGACGACCGCGCCACAGTCCGTGCATTGGTGGTGTTGCCGGCTTTTTACGGTATTTTTAAGTGTCTCTAATATCCTCACTCACTCTGCGAAAGTAGTGCACAGTACAAGTACTGTTTCACGCTGAGTATTCTGTGAGCCCGTGGTATCACTTCGAACGAGCTGGCCCCATTAGTGCGTCAGTATATGCCTCAGCTTGGCTCTCCCACGGTTGATTAAATTATTGACAACATTACGTTATCCCAACCACACCGAAAATGTTTTTAAACATAGCATGAAACGTATGTAAATCGATTTAAAAAATCTTGTTGATAAGTTGTTCTTTTCTATAAATTTTTACACTTTCAATCAAATTGGATAATTTACAGAAAAAAACATGCCTAGTATTGAAAACTGTTCTCCTATATAACTATTTTCCCATTAACAAATGGATTTTATGACTTTTGGATTTTCCTAAACGAACGATCGGAATCTTGCATAGGTATATATCTAGAACGTACTTCTATTTATTTATGAGATAGCAAATAGTGGACTATAAATATATTAACATGTAATGGTCATTTACTGATATGCTATCATTGTTTTGCGTTTGAAGTTACGTTTGCTTTGCTTTATCACAAACAAAATTCTCTATAATTGTTTTTAAATGTTTTTAGTCTAGCTAATCCGAGTATCTCCACTTTCTATTAAATGCGAAAGAGTAAAACGCTAACTTAAAAACCAGCTGTCAACTTTCGCGCCATTTATAGGTTTGCTTTTGCTATTTTAGATTGGATACACGTCAAGGGTTTCTGCACTGTCTATACGCTATAAACTGGGTCACCTACATTTGTTGCATCAATGCCTTGTTAAATATTGCCCTTTTAAATACTTTAAGGGCCTTGATTAAAAAAACACAATTTATTATTTATTAAGTTTCGTATAAGTGGCATGCCGTAGTCTCATAGCTTGATTTATTTCAATTTTAGAAAATGCCATAAACAATGTCTGGTGGTAATTCGAAGAATAAGTCGCGGTCAAAGCGGCATGAGGGTTGGGAGGAGGCGGGAGGGGAGTTCTACCAGGAGCTATATCCAGGTGGTGAACAGGAACTCTTTGATAACCTCCAGCGAACAGATGCAGCTAAGTTGGCAACATTGTTACCATCCAAGAAGGCTAGGAACAGTAAGTATTATGAGCGGTTGTTGTCCAAACATTAAAATATCATTTACATTCCTATGTATATGATATGATATGTATATAATAATATATATAATTATAATATGTCTTACGGCTGAAATTATGATGATGATATATAAGAATGTATACGATATTTTATTGTCTTCAATGGCACGATAACACTAGCGATACAAAGAACGAATTATTATATTGTACCCTTATTTGTTTTTGTGGAAGATCGCATTTTAAAGTAAAATAATGATTTCATTTTGCCTTTTTATAAACCTAACTGTCTGTATTCTAGATGGCTTTGAAGTCATAACGTGTTATAATTTTTATGTGAGGAAAATTAGATTAACTAAAAAACAATTTACTACTAAATATGGTTGGAGACTACGAATTCTACTGTAATTTTCTGCTATAATTTGCCTCTTCCATTTCTTTATAATAAATACATTTTTGAGTTTATAAAAGAATTTTATCCGACATGTTTACGATAAAATACATCCAAATAGTGTAAAAGCGAATTGTGAATTAGTGTAGCCTATTAGAAGTACTTAGAAGTCTATCTAATTTATTAACTTATTGGCATTTCTTCAAAAAAACTATTTTCTATTTGAACACTTTTATTCAGTACTCTCAGTGAACTTAAATTTCGATGTTGGGCCTGAGTAACTACGAAGCCCAAGGCTGCTGCTAAAAACAATTCAGTATACGAAATCCATCCTATTTTATTAGAATTATGTCAATAAAATGTTTTTATTATCCTGAAGAATTTATACAAATCAGATTTTTGATTTGGTCTTTATAAACATGGTTTTTCTGAAGGTTAAGGACATTGGTTAAATTGAAGTTATTATTTCAGCAACCACAGCGAAACGCGCTCGATCACAAAATGAGCGACGTCAATCGACTTACGCGCGGACGACACAAAGCAGAGATATACATCTCTCAATGTTGCCAGATCTATCCGGTATCTATATCTAATACATTTTTCTATGAAAACTTGAATTATTAAAATCTAGTCAATCGGGCAAATATCGTCCTGCCTGGTACGCAACATAACGGGTCTATACTAATATAAAAAGTATCTCCTTCTCATGGTTCTAGCTACCTGCCCGCCAATTTTTTGTCAAATTCAGTTCAGCTGTTTTTGTGTTTTAAATATTGTAACTAATACGACTTTCTTTTATATCTATTATACTATTCTCCCCCGTGAGAGAGCCATGCTGATTCATATGCTGATGCACTAATTGGGCCGGTTCGTCCGAAGTGATACCACGGGCTCACAGACTACTCACCGTGAAACGGTACTTGTAGTGTTTCTGAGGCTCTTAAAGGTGCCGCTTAAGCGGCGTAAAAAGTCGACAACACAACCAATCCGCGGTTTGTGGCGCGGTTGTTCATCGGCGGTGGTGTTTTTTTATCATATAGGAGACCCACATAAAAAATATACAAAATATTGTCAGTAATCTTAATTCGTGCACGAACTCTGAAATTATGTAGTCGGTTTTCACGTTGCTTTTTTAAATGGGTATTATTCCGGCATGTTTAAGACAGGATAGTTTTTATAACGTTATTAATAGTACAAACTACTATTTTTATCTTCAATGTTCTACATTGAACTGTGTAGCGTCCGCTTCTACAAAATTACTGTTAAATAGTTTGGTTTGGTGGGTCCAAGCATTCAAGAACAGTATGTGCCGGGTCCACAAATCCTACTAATATTATAAACACGATAGTTTGAAAGTATGGATAGGTGGATGTTTGTTACTCTCACGCACAAACGACTGAACGTATTTTAATGTAGCTGCAATAATATAACGTATACATCAGAATAACACAGGTTATGATTTATAATGGTATTGTTCAAATTGGCGAAAATATTAAAAATGTCACGTAAATCGATCGCAGGCACGCAGGCAGGACGATGTCCGCCGAGTACACTAGTTTTTATATATAGCTGACTAAAATTTAAAATGAATACAATTGTGGTAGCGGATATTACAAACCGATTTTCGCTCTAAGTGATATTGGTTTCAATGTAGTTGATGCTATTTTTTATTTACGTCTTTACAGAAAATCTATCAAATGAGGAACGGACTTGGGAGGAAATCATGCAGATAAAAGCTATGCCCGTCCCGATGCATCAGAAGAGAGATCTAAAAGCAAGACTACAGGTATTCTTAGATCAACTAAAAATCATAGCTAATAAGCGATAACCAAATTTTTTCCAGTTAAGGCAAATTTCGTATAATTAAATCACAGAAGTAGCTTTCAAAAAAAAGAGCAAAAACACCTCTCAAACGCTTGCAACGTAACCGCCGTGTGTTAAATACTGGGTGTGCCCATGCGCGGAGAACCGCTTATCCTAGGTGAGCCTCCTGCTCGTTTGCCTCAGTTTTCATTAAAAAATGGTTAGTATTAAGAAAAATATAATAGCTTACTTGAAATAAGGCTTGGGTGGGCATTACCGAATTAAAATACATAGTTTTTTAAGATAAAAATAACTGTACTTAAACCAAATTATATAATTGTTCTTCGGGATTCGAATCCACGTCCTGTGAACACAAGAAAACCCATTGAGAGACGTAGATAAGACAGACAAGAAAATGCAATATATTAATAATATTTATTTGTAATTTCAACAGGGTATATCTGCCTTAGCCTATCAAACCTAGTTGCATTGCATAAGTGATTATGTAGGTACAGTACTTGGTATTTAATTTAATCGTGCCTGAACTAGGAGATTCTTTGTCTGACACTTATAATGGAGATATTTAATGAGAAATTCCCGAAGATGTTCTATGGTGTTAAAAAAAAATATGTCACGTTTTTTCAGAACGCCACGAAACTTCGTCTACAAGGTTTCGAGCAGCTACAATGGCGACAGCGGAAGGTGTGGCATCGTTTCAGTATTCGATTCACTGAAATCATGGGTAAATTGGAATTATGGCGTTCCGCGCTGCGGGAAATCGAGGGGAAGTTCGGTGTGGGTGTTGTGTCATACTTCCTGTTTCTTCGATGGCTGTTTTTCCTCAACATAGTCATATCACTATTTGTAATATTTTTTTTAATACTTCCACAAGTGTTACTGGTTGAATTTAGTCCGCCGTGTAATGAAACCTATCCGAATTCAACAATATGTTGTTCTGAAGCGTATTTCGATCGTAACTTGACTGGAAATGTGATTTTAGATTTAATTCAAGGCACCGGGTGGATGGAGCGCACAATTTTGTTCTACGGACTGTACAGCGATCAGATATACTCATATTTCGTTAAAAAGCTTTGGGAGCCCGAAATGTTTTATAATATGCCAATGGCGTTCATTCTAGTCCCCATTTCTTGGGCTCTCATTTCTCTAGTTGCGATAGTCAACGCTGGGGCGAAGGGGTTTAAGGAACGTCTTGTCGAAAGCGAAGGCCAGTTTTATAAGTATTGCAATTTGGTGTTCGGCGGTTGGGATTTTTGTATTCACAATGAAAAGTCAGCGAAAATAAAGCACAAAGCGTTGTATAACGAAATCAAAGGCTATTTAGAGGAAGAGAGGTTCAATGAGGAAAAACAATTGCGAAGCAAAGAGAGCCATTTCCTAATGCATTTAAGACGTATACTAGTTAACTTTATAGTTTTTATCATATTAATCGCGTCGGGAGTTTTGATATATTTCGCATTTAATTACTCAATGGCGTTGCTTGATGAACAGGTGTCTGGACCGGAAGATATGAATAGGACATCGGAAAGTTTGAGATTGGAGCTTATTCGTGATAGTGATACGTTTGGGAGATTTCAGAATATAGTGTTGGAATTTCTGCCGTCTATATGTATTGTCGTTCTTAACGTAATTGTGCCGGTACTTTTCGGACATCTGATAAATTATGAAAATTATAATCCGGCACATGTTATATTCATATCTTTACTCCGCACTGTTTTATTGAGGCTCTCGTCGTTTGCGGTGTTGTTAAGTCAGATTTACATTCAGATAACGGATCCTAACAGAGTGATATGCTCGGCGTACACTGAGGAAAATCGTCTCGAATGCTGGGAGACGTATTTCGGTCAGCAATTGTACAAATTGATTTTGACCGATTTCGCTCTGCAATTCGTTATGACATTTTTCATAAACTTCCCGCGTTCTTTCATAGCGCGTCATTCGCACAGCACCTGCCTTAAAATGATCGGTACCCAAGACTTCTACCTACCGAAACATGTTCTGGACATTGTCTATGTCCAAACAATAATATGGATGGGTGCGTTCTTCTGTCCTTTCCTACCAATCATCGGTGTTATCTATTCCTTCCTTATATTCTATATGAAGAAATTTGCGTGTTTAGTCAACAGTACACCGGCCCCGATAGTTTACAAAGCGTCCAAATCAAAATCCCTCTTCATGTCGTTTCTACTATTGGGTTTTGTGATATCAATAGCTCCGGTTGCTTATGCCATCGCTGAAATTATGCCATCAATAAATTGCGGACCTTTTAGAGGCTACACCACAGTATGGGAATATGTGGTTATAACGTTTGAGACATTCCCGAATATTCTTCGAGAGCTTATATTTCTGTTGGGAACGTCGACTTTTGCGGTGCCTGCTTTTGCCGTGCTGCTGTTCTCTTTGTACTATTATTGGGCAGTAGCGACGGCCAATAGGCATATGGTTACAGTACTAAAGAACCAATTGGTGCTCGAGGGTCATGATAAACAGTTTTTGTTGAATAGACTGAGCGCATTTATTCGACAACATCAGAAAAGGTGTGAAAGGAACCAGGCCAGCTTTGCTGATGACGATTCTGAACAGAACAGTTCGAGATAATTTCTCGTCGCGTATGAGTTACTTGCTTTTTTATTTTTAATAAATTAAACAATGTACTGATCTCTAAATCTTACCGATTTTCCATATTGCTGTATATAGAAAACCTTATTTTCGTCCATATTTCTTTGCGACCGAGCTGTTCACGCTTGGTCATTGTGAACATTACAGTCCTATGACATATAAGTTATTCATGGCTTGTATAATATATAAATATATTGTGAATCATGTGAAGTAACATAAGATTGACATAGATCATAAGTTAGACTCCTAGATACCTAGATAAAACTTGACAGGAAAATTCTTGTGAAGCTTAACATTTTGTGAGATATTGATCTTGGTTGTTATACGATTGTGTCAAGAGCAAGTTCCCATAACGTTAATATACGCTCTTAAATAAAAGCCTTTTCTTTAATTTGAGTGCCAAATGTTATTAAATATTCTAGTTAATATCACTGCCCAAAATTATATTCTTCCGAAAAGAAACATTAAGATTTATATTGAAAAAAAAACTAAACTAAACTTTGGCCTTACCTTAGGTTATTATTTTTAATGTTTTTATAATTTTATATATAAAAGTTCTTTACATTTACCAAAAAATACCTAAATTAGGATATAGCATTTGCTTAGTTTCAATTATTGTGAACTGGCTATTATTCTTACGGCCAATCTTAACAATTTCCTATTTACAAACTTTTAATATAAACGTATTGCTGAATTTGAAATAAAGGCAGAGCCATGCTAAAGCATATGCTGACACACTAATTGGCTCGGCTCGTCCAAAGTGTTTCGCATAGTGAGGATACCGGAGGCCCTTACATCTGCCACTTCAACGGCGTAAAAAGCCGGCAACACAACCAATGCGCGGACTAAGGCGCGGTTGTTTATGGGTGGCGGTGTTCTCGTTCCATATAATAGGACACCCACCTGCTCCGTTATTCGCTACAGAATAAAAAAAGCTTCCTTTATGTTGTATGAATAGTATTATTAATACAAGTCTGATTAAGTTACGGATTTAAATTAGAAGGGTTATTAAGATTGGCAATTCTAATAGGCTTTAGTTGTGCGATTGCGCATTCCACTTGTGTCCATTCTTAGTCCAAATATTTTAGGTGAATTTTACTCCTTAAATAGCATTTATGGTTGTAGTGATCTCATTTTATCTCTCTCGACATCGTACGGAGCAATTGCAAAACGTAATTTCATTTAATTTAATCTGTGCTAAATATAACTTATATAAAAAGTTTACTTATGTTTTAAATTAATTCTCGCAGCGTTTGATATGCGTGTATTTTATATAATTTATCTATTAAATCATCAATTCAAATGTTATTAAAGATAAAACTGTAATGTATAACAATTGCTTAAAGTCTCTGGCTAATTGAGCTAATTTTGAAACCTGGATAAATAGATTCTTAGAGCAAGTTTTGGGCGGCCAATTTTGTGTAGTTTGTTATTAATTGGTTTTATTAAAACTCTGAAGGTTTCAAATTTTATAAAAAATATAAGTTAAAACGATTATTTAATACTATGGGTTAAAAAACTCTCTCGCGAGAGAGAATAACTATCTCTAGTTATATACTATTAGATACATTAAATATATAATTTTTTGATTGCTTCGTGCGTTGTCTATCCTATCTTATGAATTTCGTAACAATTGTACAATAATTAGATTGTTTTTTATATTAACTATTGATATTTTATTCTTAGATATATTTAAACTCCCAGACTACGTTTTATGTATCTTTAAATAAATATAAAACCATGTCATTTTGTTTAGATCCGATGTTCCTAAAACAGTTTTGTCCATATTTATGTTAATTTCACGTCAGAAATGTTTGATTTAGATATAAGGTTAATTTATTGTATTAATCTTTTTCATTGACGTTCGTTGTATGAATAATATACGTATTCTACAATTATGGAGTAACATATGCATATGGTAAATATTATTAGAAATACGAAGTGAAACTATATATGATGATGAAGATTTAAAAACTATTCAACTATTATGTAAGTACCAAATGATGACAAACAGATTTAAGAATTAATTACGTCAGCAATCTTTGTATCGTAGGTCTTAATTATTAATATCGCTGATTCTCACACAGAATGAGTAAGTTTTCTCGAACGCCGCTTACATAATACTTGAATGGCTTCTACTAATTTTTTGATTTGTTTCTGACAGACGTAAGTTCTTAACGTTATTTACGATTTATTAAAGCCTTTAAATTTGATGTATTATCTATGGTGTATTGTTAAATTGGTTAGTGTCTAAAGCTGAAAATATTATATAATTGCAAATTAAAGGTATCTAAAGTAAAAATCGTAAAATCCTAGTATAAATATGATGATTGAATGAATGTTTTATCCATACCGATGTAACATATGGCGCTAAACAATTTACTCAAGCACTAACTGCCATAGATTTTTATACTCAGTAGCATCTTCGATAGCTAAGCAATAGTAACTCACTGTGTAGTATTTATTTCCAAGTAAATTATAAAATTCTAGTATAACTCGGTTAGACATATTTGACAAGTTTAAAAATGTTGCAACATGTGAAAATTTATTTGGAAAAATTTCGACACTGCCAACACTGATTATTGTGTAATATTTATATGTGAAAATAAATGAATGTAGACAAAAGCATTGTTTTTCTATCGGTCCATTCACTGCTAAATAAAATGATATTGTCAAAAAAGTATTAGAGTATAGTATTTTTAATAAGACTGCAAATTACATATTTGATTAAAACAATTTCCAGCCAACATCAAACTAAAAATATCTATTGACTGTTAAACCATTTGTCATTTTGATAGTTTTATTTAAAAAAGATTTTTTAAAGAGTCAAGTTTAATGAAAGCTACTTTGAAATCAATAAAATAATAAATAACAAAATTTATTAATATTATTTATTAATAGACTATTCAAAATACAAAACTAATATAACAATAGTTTAGATTTAGATCACAAATAATTTGTTTAATATAAAACTTCAAGAGAATTTTCGAACAGAATAACAACCGCATTATTTTTATAATCGTTCCGAACGAAGGTAATTGAAGCTTTACATTTAACTATTTTAATACAACTTTCATCACATAGTAATCTATTATATTTAACTCCTAAACATTGTAATTAAGTCTCTTACTATTCTTTCATATAGAATTAACAAGGTGTTAGAACTTGTGATAGTACAATTCCATCTTATACCCTGTAATCAATATTAAATAGTTCGGCGCAATAGTAAACTAAGTTTATGTATAAAATAAGAAAAATTTCCATCAAAACCATTGAAAGTCAGAATACACGTTGTCTTTAAACACAGCATCAATATGAAATACCTCAATAATTGTGCAGTACTTAATTGGTCCCTGGTATTTCTAAGATACTTAAATATGTTTAATTCGTCGTCTTTATGACTCCAAATGCAAATATCACTTATTGTTGTTACAATATTTTTATCAACTGTAATACATGTATATTATACCGAAAAATATTTCTTGTATCAACTACTCAAACTCAAAACACCAATCGGTGTATTAATTGGACAAAATCATTATGTACCGTAAATAACAAAACAAAAATTTATAATTACAGACTATGCGTATGAAAATATACTCTTATCAACGTTATCTTAATAAAGAACATAAATTTCTTTCTCCCTTAATGATCTACAAAATAAATCAACCTATTTCTAAAATCCGATCGCCAACAGTCGAAAACTTCAAAATTTTTACAATTTATGTATGAAAAGATTGAACAATAAATTCATTAAATCAATTTATAGTAGGGGCGTGTTCAAAGTCACCTTTGTCTAGTTGCTTTTGCTTTCCCGGCTCATAGAGCAGCATCGAAGTGCGCTCCGGGCTGGTCTTGTTGCGTTGCATATCTGCAACGTGCATAAAACTAATACTCAAAATATAGAACAATGTATCCCTGTGGTCCGCGGTTGCCCGGTCACATCTCTGGACCATACATAAATCCTAGTTACTAAAATAAATAGCTAATCAATTTTTTTGCTGTTTATTAAGGGTCCAGTGAATACTGTCCATGATTGAAATTGGTTGGGAATCGCTAATATAGACGACAATTGTAAATACACCAAAATAATCAAGTGAAAATTTTCACCTATGGGAGAGCCATGCTTAAGCATATGCTGACACACTAATTGGCCCGGCTCGTCCGAAGTAATATCACGGGCTCACAGAATACTCAACGTGCAAATTAAGTTGTACTTCAAACGATGCTTCTACTGTGTTCTACTCGCTGAGTAAGTGAGGATATCGGAGGCCCTTAAAAATGCCGCTTAAGTGGTGTAAATTGCCAACAACACAACCAATGCGCGGAATGTGGCACAGTTGTCCATGAGCGGCGGTGTTCTCTTACCATATAGGAGACCCATCTGCTCCGTGAAAAACGAGCTAGAAGCATATCTAGGATTAATGGTCAACCGCCCATAGACACCCCGAGCCGTTGACGGCTTTCAGGGATAGGTACGCCCATTTTTTTAAGGGTCCCCAATTCGTATTGATTTGTGAATACCTCTGCAGACAGCTGATTCCCGAGAGTGGTGCGCGATAATTTAAAAAAGCACTTAGTTTTGAAAAAATAACAAAGTGATATTGATGAAATTGTATTCTGCCACGATGTTCGATTTCGAATAGATATTTGAAAAGCTCGTCAGCAAATAGAAAACATAGGTGCTAACATCTCAAGCTGAGCCGGCGTCGATGCTGCGAACAGATCTCAAGCTGCCGCCGCACCAGTTGTGAAGCAGAAGCTGGCCTGGCGCTCAAAGGAAGGCTGGATGAAGTTGGCATTATATCCGATGATGCGGTTTTTGTGTGCTCTGAAAAGTACGTAAAAACGTCTAATATAATAAATTACAACTTTGTTAAATCGATTTACAATCCATATATATTGTTATTTGAAAAAAGGAACAGCAGTTTCGTGCCGATTTTTCTCTGCTAAGTATCATCACCATCATTTCAACCGTAAGACGTCAACTGCTGGACATAGGCCTACCCCTTGGATCTCCACGATATCCTCCAAGATTCTTACAATTGAAATTCGTTTAATATTTACAAACCTCGGTCGGTCAAGACAATCTCGCGATTCATTTGTGACAGTTCAACGTCGTTAACCAGGACGCGGTGTTTTTTGAAATCGTCAATGTTTCGGATGCCGTCAGAGAACATTACGTCTTTCGCCGGCTTGTCGTCATTTATGGACGATGTCTTGCTTAATGGTAGCTGGAATATAGAATATTAATTTATAAATATTTGAAAAATACAAGCATCCACACATCTTATAAATATGTCACAAAACGCACCGTTAGCCCCAGGCACTAAAGGTATCTATACATGGGCAGTGAACCACTTATCCTAGGTAAGCCTTCTCCTCGCTTGCCTACTTTTACATTAGAAACTAATGTACTATATATATACATGTAATTTATATATATCATCGTCATTTCATCCGTAGGACGTTCACTGCTGGACACAGACCTCCCCTTCGGACCTCCATGGGGTTATAATATATTATATTAAATTATTATTAAATTACATATATATATATGTAATATAATATATATATATATATGTGTGTGTGTGTAATTTATAACTTAATAACAGCTTGTTTTCGGAATTTATTGCTGAAGAACAGAATAGGTATAAAAATATCACAATGTTAAAGTTATGATAAAAATATCATAACTTTAACAATAATGTGTACGTACATTAAAAAGACTGACTGAAAGGATATTGTATAATGCAAAAAAAACCGAGTAGATAAATTCAAACAAAAAACACTTCACGGGATTACCTAGTTTCTTATATTTTTTACGTAGCACCAAATTTATAAAACAAAAAACATTATATACCTATTAAGTTTTTCAGATAGTTGAATCTATTGAGTTTTAGTATCTTCAACTAAGTGAATACATAGATATTATATCAAAAGAATACATACAGTCTTGTGCTTATTATAAGTTGGACTGGATTGTGGACGATTCTTGAAATTAATATGGTTAACGCCAGTCGGAAATTTAATGATTGGCAACAATTTCCTAAAATCACTGCGTGGCTCCAATTCAATTTTCACAGTTTCTGAAGTTGACGTATTCGACTGACCGAATAGAGGCGACAACTTTGGCTTTATTATACTGTCAGAATCGTCCATACTATCGATGGTGATTGTTGAATCGTTCGTCCCTTTTACCGGTTTCACTACGATCACACCATTATCTTTTGGAAGCACGTAATTGGGATTCTCAAAGCCAGTTTGCGTAGCGATGTCGTCGCTAACAGTCGTAAATGTTTGGGAGCCTCTAGATGACCTTGTAAGCATACGACGTCTACGTTCCAACTCTGCGTGTATGTCTGTTTGTACGCGTAAATTTATATCGCCATAACGACGCACTATATAGTTCAGGAGCCATTGGTAGCCTTTCCGTAAGCCTGGATCGATTTTAGGCTTCTTTGATTTGGTAAATATTGGCTCAGCCGTGTAGGATTCAACTAAAGTAGGACACCTGTACCTTAAAAGTCAAAATTTTATCAGAAACTGTTTGTTTATTACTGTACTATTTTTTTCCAATGTAACAATCTATCCTTCGGAACTGGCAAAAATAATTTAGAAAGAAAATATTCGACATCAACTTGTAACTTGTGGCAATTATAAATAATTTAAGCAATATTATTATCAAAGGACAATATACATTTTGGAACGATTCAAATACAAAACTAATGATTAATATAATTAAATAACTAATGAAAATACTTAAACAGTAAGATCTTGGCCCCAACACTCATCCCAGGTTGTTATAAAAAAAGCTTACTTGTTAACCAAAGGTTCTATGCTTAATTTCTCCACAACATCTATGTCATCTAGTGCTCCAGACTTGTCTTGTTTGTTCGCCAGAACCAAAACTGGTTTACCTAAAATATTAAAAGTTTTTTTAAATAAAAGTATTAAAAAATTGTACAAGATAAAATAACTTTTCATGATATAACATGTTTTAATTTTAATTAAAAAATAATAATTGAATTATTTCCTTGGAAACATTATTTGTACAGAAAAAAAATTACATTAATAAATAATATCAATATAATATGGCCATATGTGTATAAGTAAATATGTTATAAGTAATGAATTAAAGTGATAAATAGTATCAATAAATTGAACAGATAAGTATGGTAATGTAACATACCCTAGATTACATCAGTAAAAAGGTCAAATTAAAATGTTAGCACTATCTGTCCTATAAATGCTCATCAGAGTATATAATAAACGTTTTGTACAATCATTTTAAATAAGCAATTTGATTAACATATTTTAGGAATAGATAGGTACTTTTACTCAATAAAACTATAAAAAATTTTTTATTAAATTACTAAACCTAAACGATTTAGAAGAAGGTAAAAGAAAATACGAACATTAATTAAAAAATGTAATACTGTAACATCAATTATATTCCAGTTTTGAAACACTGATAAGGCTTAAATAAAAACGCTCCACTTACCTGAAATTTTGTCGTGCGATAAAACCTCTTCTAATACCACTTTACATTCATCCAATCTGTTATAATCGCTCGAGTCGATAACAAATATTATACCGTGAACCTCACTGTAATATTGTGACCAAATCTGTCTAAATTGCGGCCCGCCGCCTAAATCATATATTGTAACTGGGGTATCCTTATGAATTAAATTCACAGCCTTAAAACCAACGGTAGGCAAAACTTTATCGTCGTTTTCGCCAACTAAATTGTTCACTGTTTTAGTCTTGCCCGCGTTGTCTAATCCGATGAGGATTAACACTATATGACGACGTATACGACGTCGCCTCAATAAACCCCAACAATTACCCATTTTAAATCTTTAGCACAATATTTTGGCAAAAATATCACGAATTCAAGTACAAGCACCTCAAGCGGCTTTGAAATTGTAATGAGCCGCCATTCGTCGTTATTTTATTTCTTTTTTTGTTGACACAACGGTTACCAATAGCAATAGTTTTCAGCCAGTAATATTCCAAAGACAAAAAGTATTTAAATAAAAAACATACGAGTTTGTACTCTATTTGCAACAGAATAAGCATACCTAAAGCAATTGGTTTAAAAATTTGTTATTATAAATAAATATACGACATATTAGTAATGTTTAGTATAAATGGTTGGTATGGTTTGTTATTATAAATTATGATACAGAGTAACAATATTTATTTGTTCACAAATTAATTCCTATATGGGACATGGGACTTAACAAATAATAAACAATCAGTTTGTGAGTTGTTTGAAGTTATAATAGTCAAAGACTATGTCAATACAACAGATGTTGGTCTTTTTTCATACCTTACTGATAGTTTTTCTTGTAAATAAATGTAATTGTAGTGTTTCTAACTTTTTAACTGTAGATTTTATAAAAAGTTTAATTTTAATTAATAGAATGAAGTTGGAAACATGGCTACTGGAATGTAGTTCTATAATTTATTGTATTTATGCATGAATACTGAGAATAAAACTGCTATTTACAATTTTAAATAATTCTGTAGTCAAGGCTACAGATGTTCCAATAATAATGTAACTATAAGAAATTCCACGTTTATAGAATAATATAAGGTCAGAAATAATTTTGCTGAGTGATATAAATAAACATAAATGACGTAAATAAAAAAAAGTTAAAAAATACATATGACTTTTATTTTGTCATGAAATTGTTGCAATTAATACATATACAATTTGTTGTTATTTACAAAGCTAAACTTTTAAATTATAATTTTACATTGCGCGCCAATAATAACATTATAGTCATATGTTACCATATCAAATAGATAAAAACTACGCATTATCTGAATCTCACAATTATAGCATCGCCGTTTTTAACAGAGAAATAAGCTAAGTCTTTCATCACATTGTCGAGTTGTATTTCTGAGCCATTTTCTTTATCATAAAGTAAATGTAGTGTTGGATGTTTAGATGTCCCTTTTGAAAAAAGTCGTTGAGCCAAAGTAACCAATTTTTGAACTGCCATAGTTGAAGGAAATTTCTTTTTTAATACTTTGCCGTTTTCATCTTGAAGTATAATTTCTAGAAGTTGCGATGTTAGCGTCATATTCTTTTGTTGTTTTACTAGCAAGCTGTCGTCGGGGATACCATATTCTGAAATCATTTTAAACTCTATATTAATACCTGTCTGTAAATTATCGTTCAGATACGAAATGCCATTGTTATACAATTTCAAGTCTTATTTTCGGAAATATACTAAACTATCGGAAAAAATATAAAAGATTTAAAAAATAAGAGAAAAACTAACTGTCAATCAATAATTGAAAACGATTGTGTTCCATGTCAAAAGCTTTCTTTTTGATGTCGTCAGTTTGGACTAACTTCCATTCGGCTCCATAACGCTTCATATAATCATATTCTGCACCGCTGCGTAACTCACGAGTTATTATAGATCCATTAAGTTCCTAAAATGTTACATTAAAACAGGTGTTAAGGCATTTTCTGAATACATATGCAGTGTAAACTCTGTAAAGTCCCTCGATTTAACGACAATCTCCCTAAAGCGTCGAAATCAATTGGCTTTAGTTGGTTTAGCTTGTCTTCCATCCACCTTTTCTGCTCTCAATTTAACGACATCTCTTTAAAACGCTATAAAATGCACAGTCCCTTCAGTGTCATTCTATAGAGTATACACTATATTTCTATACATTTATAAAATTACAAAGTAAAACTTATTTCATCTGAATAATTGTTATTATTTCACGCAATTACGCTTATGAAAACACAGAAAATATATATCTTTTCATAAAATCAAACTTTACCAAGAAAAGTAGTCCAAACTTGAGTAAGGCCATTCTTAATTTATTTTAAACAAATCATATGAATCATTACTAATTGATATGGAAGAGAGCAATAATATTTATATATTTAATTTTTCGTTTTAAAAATATAATTTAAATATGCATTATAAATGGACTAGATAAAATATTGCAGCTACCTGTAAAGTGCCAATTTTTGCAATAATAAGTTGTGATCCAGTATCATAATCCTCGCTGTCTTGTATGGGATTTTTAAGAAAATAAAGTTTTTTGAGATTCTTTAATTTGTTTAGTTCACTTAATGATCGCCACTGTAATATAATGTATCTATTATTTTCACCACATTTAATTGATATAAAGTAAAATAAAAAGTGCAAATGAATTGGTTTCATTTCAATTAACTTTACTTACATCACAGATTCTGTTCCTGTTTAAGAACAAGACTTCCAAATTTTCAAAAACATTTACTTTTCCAGTTTGAGGTTCCATATCAAAACTGATATTCTCAATCAAACAATCATTTAAACTTAAAACTTTCAAATTCTTTAACCTTCCTAAATTTACAACCTCCACCCACGAATCAATAGGATTGCCATCCAATCGTAAAATTTTGAGAGTATTCAAAGTGACAGCTGGGGGTGTTATTTCTTTAATTATATTATAGGCAGCTATGACTTCATGTATTTTAGGCCAGAGATGAGAGAGAGCAACAAGATCACACCAATTATAATCACAAACAGATATGTTAATTTTTTCCAAATTGGCAAAATTTATTGAAAGTTGTGACATTATTTCTTCTGGTATATCTATTGCCATACGATTTTTGCTGTAAAATAAATTTAAGAAAGTTAAACAGTATTTAATTATTACATTCATTCATATTATTCTTATGCCAAATTCTTAAGACAATTATACTTTGATTCTGGAATTTATTTCTACTACTTTCGGCATAACATTTACAATTATAATAATAGATTAATTAGTACAGTGATGAACTAAGATATGAAAATTACCTAATGTTCAATTCATTCAATTGAGGTAGCTGAGCAGATATATTGATCACTTCACGCCAGCTTGCAAAAAGATTTTGAGAAACATCCATACATCTAACATTAGGACACAGATTTGCAAGGTCACCAGGCTTTGCAACATTTTGGTCATGAACACACACTTCTTGGAGACGGTCAAATTTTCTGAAATGTTTTAATTTCATTAAAAAATAACCAAAATTATTATAGCTTTTTCATAATATAGGAAAATTGATACACATATTAAAAATTAACTTTAATTTAACATAGCACCTTGCAGACTAGTTGATTCAGTTAAGAATAAAAAAACTCACTGCTTTTGATGTATTTTTTCAAAGCCAACCATTTCAATGAATGGTGCACCCATTTCCCTCTTCCATTCATTGATCACAGTCCGACGGTGGGCAGCAACTGTTTCATCCTGATATTGAGAAATCAAAGTTTGTATAATAAGATCCTACATCACTGAGAAAAATATTTAATACTATTTCTTAGTCTATTTAACATAACAAAATAAATATCTAAGTTAGTGCTACCATTTTCAAAACATGAAATGCTAACAAATCAATAGTTTTCAAAACATTTGGTGTGGGTGGGTGATTCACACATAAGCTCAGATGCAGAGCCTTTAAATGAAAATTATTTCATATCTTTATTATTGATATTAATGACAATGACCTCTCGATCACCATAGTACTTCTGAATTGCTTCAGCACAGGACCTCATAGGAGAAACTTTATTAGGGCGTATGAAAGAACCTGCTCCTTGTCTTGTAGTTTTAAAGTATTGGATGCCATCAAGACTTCCATTATGCTTTCCACGTTTTATATTATCCCATTCAACACCATACCAGGTACCTTTGTACCCCTGGACATCACCAATGTACTTTACTGTACCAAAATCATCATTGCTCTTGATTCTACAACCAATAGTCACTTGAATTTCATCATTATCACCGCCCATTGTATGACTGTCCATCGCTCCATTAAAAAATTTAGGAATTAAATTCACAGGCATTGCGCCCACCATTATTTATATGATTTCGAAAATGGAACTATTTATGAAAAGAAAACAGATTGATTGATTTTTCTATAAAAATTCAGAGTCGACAAACGAATGTCACTGTCAACTATCTATTATACAAACTTGTGTTTGTATGCATAGATATATTTAGTATAGAATATATAAATTTTAGAAAAATATTGAAAATTTTAATTTCCTTGCAATAATATATGTAAAAGCAGGAGTTTGAAAAAATATAATTAGAATTGTATATTTTATTTGCAATCCGAAGCTAGTTTAATTGAGAAAATTGTTTCAACTGGTAACATTATATTGCTGTCCATTGAGCGCTGACTATCGAGCAACTGAACCGTCTCATTTTTTCGATTTCACATCCCGGATGATTTCCGAGCTAGCGTCCTCTTTTTCAGTGTGTATTTGTATAGGCGAAACTGAGAACATCAGAACACAAACTAAAAAAATCAGGGTTTCATATTTAACAAAAATGGCCATCGCACAAGTGCCAGACACTAACTGAAGTAATTATTTAAGATATGTATGTGTATGATTGTGAAATAATGCTGTTTTTGAGTGAACAAATGTTCAGTGCCGTGCAATAGTGCATCAGGATTCATTTTGACAAAGGATAGGACACGCAAAATGAGGTATGTATATATCCGCATAAGATGTGATTTTATATAGAAAACAAATATATTTTAATATAAGCTCGCACGCGTCGATCTATAATTAAACTTCAGTATTTACTCGTCGTACGCATCTGTTTGGTTCTTTACAAAGGTTTTTGACCGATGTATATATAGTTAAGTAAACATGTTCCTAATGGATCATCGATCTTCTCGTAATTGTGGGTATAATCATTAAAATTATGAATGAATGAAGATTGATAAAAACTTCACGATAACATGCATGGTTCATTTCATCATCTTCTATGAATGAAATGTTTCGTGCTTCATAATATTATTGATTTTCTTCAGTGTTATGAATCTTAGAATTTGCCCCACACGAAGGCTTCGGCATTATTTTAGTATTCTTATATTTAGTTGCAATGACCTTGAATCAATTTAAATGGACGTGTGCGACACGAAATTTCTTTGAATTAGGGTGGCATTCCCCTCTTTAGGGTTGGATTGTATTGAGAAAATATAAACTCCCCCAATTTGTTAATTGTCAAGGCAACTATGTACCGAAGATATAACTTACACTTGAGTGTCAATAAAATAAAAAAATAAATAATTTGTCTATCAAATTCTTCCTTAGCTTTTATTCCTATTAATTACAGTTTATTAACAAATTAAATAAACTTAGTATAAATTGATCACATTTATTTACATAATATAATTAAACCTGTTATAATTATCAAATTAGTTTAATCATAGTGAATAAAAATGTAAGATATCAATTTTATTACAACAAAAATTTATTTAATAGGTGATTAGGATATTAAATTTTTTAATTTAGTAAGCGGATATAGTGCCT
>DWCF01000387.1:0-48822 GCA_018230265.1 Delias oraia
CTCCATTATTAAGTTGGTGTATAAAGTTCTTAATAATTGTATTTTCAGTTTATACCTATAAACATGTTCGATTCAAGTTTTTTTTATTTAATAACGTTGAAGCATTATACACAAAGGCAAAATTGTTCCTTGTAGATAGGCTGTCCTTGACAGTCGACTCCGATGGTACAATCCGCTAATATGTTACAACATGGGACCGATTCATCAAACTGCATATTTAAAGCTATTAATAAGAACTGCATGCAGAAAAAAGAAAGTTTATTGGGAGATATACCTTGAGAACCTGCGGGTCCACGGTTGGGGATAAAATGCAATATAACCATTAATTTAATCAGGTGTATACGTTTTTTACATCTACAATCATTAGGTGACCTCTAAATTTCGTTCCGGGTTACGATGAGAGGCTCTCTAAAACATTATTACGGCCACCAAGGTGGGTCAGAAAGGAAATCACATAAGAAATAACATTAACACATTTAATACAGCAATTAAAGAATTTCGAAACTAAAATATAGATTATTATTGAAAGAGCTATGGTGTTTAATTTATTAAACTACAAATACAAAAAAATAAGTGTACATTTAGTCTACTGGTATTATAAAAAATCTTTTTTGTCAGTAGAATAATTCCAAAAAATCACGTTACTGCCATTTAATTTATTGTCTCAATAGCGATTATTTGTTTAAATAAAAATCAAATTGGTTAACATTAAAACTCTAAGTGAACGCATAGCCCTTTCAAAGAACACATAAAGAATTAACTCTTGAAGAAAACATTCATTACGCGCCTAGAGTTACTAAGCATGAGGAAGCCACGTTGCCGCGAGCCATATACATCAACGGTCAGTTTCAAATATTTACCTTTGGTCCAAAACTTTCACAAAGGCTTAGTAAATTGAAACCGGCCAGATAGGAAACAAACTAATTTCCATAGGTAATTATATCTTAACAAGATCAAAAGGTACTTACAAGTTCAGAAACGAGTGGTATAGATTTTCTTCTCGGTCTAATATCCGGCATACTGTCAATGTTGCTATAAAACGGATTATCTCCCGGGTGCCTAAAAATATATTATACTGCATTAATGTTATTAAGACTTTAAATAAGCTAGATTAAACGATATTTTTTAAATAAAATAGTATTTGACAAATAAAGGTTTTTCTTTGAATGACTATCTCGCTGTGTATGCTATACGGCCATTGCAGCTTAACACGGACTAAGTGGCGAGCGGGTTAGCTCGCCGAAAGTCGGTTTTACCACGATTAGCACAAGGGCGTCTCCTGCGAGACTCGAACATCGGCTTGGCCGTCGTGGGGAATTTAGCCGCATGGGCGGCCGAGTGGTAACTCACTGTGCTGCGGTAATAGTTTGTAACATAATTTTATATTCTTCACAACTCCTGTACAATGACAAAATAAATTATTTAAGGTGGCTAGTTATTTATTATTTTAGATACGTACCCATTTCCACGACCGCCTTGCTCGTTGAATCCACCTGTCCCATTCTATAAAAAAGCAAAAAAATTAGTAAAAACAAAAAAAAACTTAAACCTACAGTTTATTTAAGATCATGTTACATAGTAAAAATCTTACTTAAAAATAACATTTGAAATGGAGAATTAATATAGTAATAACATATAGCTATGTAATATCAAAAAACTATTGTCCTCGTATTACATAATAAAACGATTGTACAGATGTAAATCAACGAACAGATTGTGTTTTTTCCATTTTAACAGCCGGTTTATAGGATTCGGCGAACACCATATAGCAAAAGCAGGACTATACACATTTAATCCCATATTAAGTATTCGTATATGTCGAAACATTAAGCTTTCATATTATATAGTTGCTATGCAATTTAAACGTCTAATTTCTCTATCCCAATATGTGCCCACTAATTTAATAAAGTGAGCTACGTAGCCTACATACTCATGCTAATTTGATTTTTCTATGCTAATCACATAACAGTGACACTTATTTTACAACGATGGAATAATGAACGTCGATGTTTAATTTTACGAGTAAATATGTATTATGCAATGCATGACAAAATATATATCTGAGGCCTCAATGAATTTGGTTAATAGTTTTTGATATGATATGATATGATATGGCAATGAATAGTTTGTACTGAATTATTTGTTTAATACTTATAGCGTTAACATTTAATTGTTTAAATGAAATTATATTATAAGCAAATATATTATAAATTTCAACAGCAGATAACTTTTTAAGCTTATATTATACCCATTTTGACAATACAAGATGCGGCCGCCTTTGTTCTTTAATTGTCATTAAAGTCAATCTAACGCCAATTTAACAAGCACGCTATTGTGGCTGTTAAATACTAGAAACAATATATTAACTTATGCGTGACTCTTTGTATAATTCATAAGAGCACTTATATCCTAACTTGTTTATTTAATTATTATTTATAAGTACTGTAAAAATTAAGACCATCGATATAGCATGGCAGAACAACTTAACAATGTATAAAAGTTCAGGTAATAGTGTGGTTGTTAGGTATACTCAAAAGTTGTTTGAAATATTATATTATGTAAAGGTTGAATATAAGATAAATATTCACAACCTTGTGTCTTATGTATATATCTTCATATTTAAGTGTCTTTCTCTAACATGTGGTATAAACTAGATGAACAAATTAAATATACCAGCTTTAATATCGCACATGATTCAAACTGTAGTAACAGTACCGATAAATATTGTAGATAAATTAAGTACTTACAAATAAGTTTTCCAATAATAATATTGTTAATTACTTTAGAGTGGTATTTTTCATTAAATTTTAAGCCCTAAACAAATTATTATGTTTACTAAAATATATTTAACTTTTAACTCTAATTTCGTGGAATTTTTGCATTAAGTAACTTACACCTGCGCTTACTTTATCCTTTTCGGTCGATGGTGTAGTAGCTACCGGCGTTTCGGTGGTTTTCTCTTCTGCTTTTCTGTCTTTCAACGCTTTTAGCAATTTCCATTTGCTTCCAGTAGGAGCGTCTTGTTGTGGTAGTGGATCCACTACTAAAGGTTCAAGATTATCATGAGGTATGTCGTCGTCTTCTTCAAATTCATCACCACTCTGTACAGGACTATCCGGTCCAGATGTTTCACCAGAACCAGAATCAGTATATGATTTTTCGTCATCTGAATCTTTATGTGAAACAGAGTCTCCCATTTTTTCATCCATATCTGGAAATGTCGTAATATCCTTCCATTTATCTTCTAATTTGGTTTCATCATATTTTATTTTAATAGGAGCAGTTTTAAGTTCTAACTCCCGTAAAACAAAAGACATTTTTTCTTTTAATATATCACTGGACTCTTCTTCAATTGTTTCAGGCTCCTCAAGCAGTAATTTTTCTCTTTCTACATCGTTACCCGTTTGTTCCATTTCTTCTAGCTTTCTAAGTTCATAACGGTACCATTCATCTTCTGAATCAATACTATCTTCAGTACTTTGTCTTCGAGATGATACTCTAGACCCACTTCTCCAAGAATGCGTACTTCTGCTGTCATCGTCATCGTGCTTATTAGGAATGTCAAGACTTTGTTGATGCCTTGGTTGAAATTTATTGTACACTGCTCTACTATTTTGTAAAGATGGACTTCGCTCTGAATATATAGAAACTTCGTCTAAATTGTTTGTATTGTTTTTTGTTACCTCTGGAGGACTTAGTTTACTTTGCTTTTCATCTTTATGTTTTTCACTATTATTGATATCAATTTCTTCAATACAGCTAGTTTCTATTTTAGGTGTTGAAATTTCAGATGGGTCATCAGTTATTGACGATGATTTACGTAAACGATATTTGCCTAGTGCGCGCGACACTGCAAACTCTTGAGAACTTCCATTATAAGACTTGCTGTTCTCACTTTGTGATTCATCTGAAGCAATAGAAGATTTTTTCATATCACCTACAGTTGCGAAAATAGCAACAGGTGAATCGTTATCTTCTTTTTCGTCTTCAAATGGATCAATATTTGAAATATCGGTATCGATATCAAGTTTTTCTAATTCTTGTATATTATTTTTATTCATTTGACTAACTCTGGCAAAATGAAAATCAATGTCATCACTTTTGTCTCTTGGTATCGCACTGGATGACGATGGATATCGTTCATGTTCTTCTAAAATGCATTCGTCATCAGCATTTTCTATTATATTCACATTTTTCTGTTGTAATTCTTGGATCATTTGCTGCTGAACAATTTTCTCCTGACTGTTTATTTTTCTTTGCTTTGGTTTAACGGGAACTTTTGTGAACATATTATTTTCGTGAATTGAATCCGAAAATACACTGTCACTGTCTTCTGAATGAACACTAGATCTACCACCAGACCACTCTGTTTCTGAAGTTTCTGGGTCTGATAAGGATTGGTGACTAGCTTGTTGTTTTCTTCTTGCCTTTTGTAATAAACCAGACATCGATGCCACTAAATGATACTTTTTCTTTCTCCTTTGTGCCGATAGAAGTCGTTCTTTCAACGTTTTTTCTTGTTGTTCTTGATCTACCGAATCAACACCAGAAGGAAGAGAATGTGATCTATGCTTTTTAGGTAAATGTAAATCTGGTAACCATTGGCTCATCGAAGTCATTGCAGATTTTAACGATGAGGTTCGTTTCGGCTTTTTACATTGTTTGTCTTGGGATTTCATTTTGAGATTGGATGAAATTGATAAGTAACCTGATTCGGAAACTAAAATACCGCTAGAATCCATACTATACTGATCTTTTCTGACTGTGTGGTCTGTAATCATTTTCTCATGATCTTGTGACTCACTCTTAATATTTCCATTGCGTTGGTCATACTGTTGTTGTTTAAAATATTCTTGTTGTAGTTGATTTTGAAACTGTTTTCGCTCTGTTATACTTAGTGAATGTGATTTCAAACTTAAGGTTTCTACTGAATTTGTTGGAGAATGACTGCTATTTTGCCAAGAAATACGTTCTTCTAATGGTGTACGTTTTGGTGAATCATATCTACTAGAAGTAGGATAATATGATAGCGCATCGGTTAGGTTTCCAGAAGGATATCCAGTTCTAGTTATTTTATAACCATTTTGATGATAGTTTGTTTCGGATCCAGACATCGTATTTGTTCGTGTCAAAGTCTTTTTATTTAAACTGTTTACCGACATCACAACTGTTTGCGCATGATAACTCGGTTCAGGAGGATATGGATCTATCGTTTGTTGTATATCTGAATCTAAAATTTTATTTCTATCTATTAACTCAGAAAAACTTCTGTCTTCGGAAAGCATTCCTCTTGGTGTGCTATAGACAGTAGTAAAAATTGGTTGTCTGTTTCCAGCCACTGAATAAATAGAAGGGGCATCATGACCATAATAATATTCTCCTATATTGGTGAATGTTGTTTGATTCGGTGTCTGAAAAATACTGTCATTGTTTAGAAATATGTTATCAATATTATCCTGTAATTTATCAAGGTCCATACAACTAGATTGATCTTTAAAAATTTCTGATGTCTTTGAAATATATTCCTTGTGGTAATGCTTATCTTCATATAGATATGAATCTACTAAGGTTTCTAAATAAGGCTTTGAATCTTCGTAAGGAATTCTTTGAATAGATTGTGGTGATTGAACTCTTATTTTATGACTATCATGCATATGTGACATTCGACCAGTTTTTGGAGAGCCTGGGCTCTTTTCTAAACTTGACCAACCACTCATGGATGATAAACCAGAATCCGATTTAGCCGTGACAATGTTAGTACTATCCCTCTTTAAATGCTTCGGTGAAGTTTTTGGTGATTTAGGAGATCGAGGACTTAATCTAGCACTTTCTGGATGCATCGTTGTAAGTCCTGTTGTTAGTAACGTTTGATTTCTTGATAAGGGTTCGTTATTATTTTCAATAGCTTCAAATACGTCGGCTCCATTTGGAGGAGCTGGAGGAGGAGGGCTAGGAGATTTATGTATTTGATCATTAAAAAGCGTATCATCAGTTCCATCATATACATCATGTATGGACATGGTTGAAGATTGATGTTCTTTATTCTTTTTAAAAGAATTAGTTAAAGTTTGCTGAGTGATTTTAGAAGAAAAGTAATTTGGTCCAGTAAGATCATTGACAGAATACTCAGAGCTATAATTAAATCGATCTTTTGAAATTGCAATCGGCGATTTGGATGCTTTAGCAGCGTTTATTTCTGCGTTTGCTACAGCAGAACTATACGCTAATCGACCAGTAACTGTAGTATATGGTTCTGTAGAAGTCCTTTCAGGTACGAATTTTCGTCTGGGTGAAAGAGTAGAAGGCAAATAATCATTGCTTCTCTCTCCAATTGTGCCTTCAGTTAATGATAATCTGGATGGTGATTTATCTTTAGCTGTATCTTTTGGCGTTGTTATCATAAATTCATCAAAATTTTTCATCGTGTCATTTAAGGTCCAATTATCGCCAGTATAAACACTTTTCAGCTGTTCATTTATTATGTTTCCGTCTTCTACTAATGTCTTAGCTTCTATATCTCTATCATGTTTTGATGTGATCATAATTTCTGGACTAAGAAGTCTAGCTTTTAAGTCTTTTAACTCTCTTGAGTCTTTGTGTAATTGCGTTGTCAGCCTATCTAATTCATGCAATTTATCTACAGTTATTTGTTCTATTGTACCTAATGTTGACATATGGACTAAATCTCTTTCATTTATACCAAGTCCTTCTTGAATACCACGATAATGTTTATAATCTTTTGCACTATATATTGTTCCACCAGCAGAAGCTATTTTATCTACTTCGGGTTCTTCAGGTGCTTCCCAGATCATGTCTAGTTGGGATGAAGGCCTTGATGTCTCCTCATAAACGTAATCTTCTCTATATGCTTGATTCAAACTTCTATAAAAAGCTTCATTTGATTCCATGGTTTCATCTTGCTGATCTAAAAGAACAGCATTTCGAGCTGCTATATCTAGCCCTTCTTCAATACCATCTTCAACAGTTCCATTTCCAAGAATTTCTCTTATTACTTCAAGCCTAGACAGTGGATCTCTAGATGTAACACTTCGACACGTATAAAAATCTAAAAGAGTCGATATTACACCTTGTTGATCAGCAAGCAGAGACTCGAGTCTTTCCAATCGATCCCACATTCTTACATACTCTTGGCTAAGAAGATCTAATGCTCTCCATGCATATTTGAGTTCGGTCTCGAGAATATTAAGACGAGTACCGAGCCTCTCCATGTAGTCACTGATAATGTAATCGCCTGAATAAGGGGGCAGGTCAGGAGGCAGTGAGAGGGAGCCGCAATCGTCCATATCTGCCGCGACACCCCCACTCCCTCCTCCCTCGTTTTCCTCCATCACGCCGCTTGCGCCTGCCCCAGCATTGTCGTGAATATCTTGCATCATCTTGTGATCGAAGAGTGAGTTGGCCACATCCTTCACTATGAGTCATCCCATATCTTTTTACACTTAACACTTTTCACACAAAATAGTCCTGTACCACGGACAGTTATCATTGAGAACATTTTAACACTTCACTTTCAGTGCATATTGTTCACTTTATATTTTTACCTTCGAAAAACAATTTAACACTGAGAAAACTTTGTACTTTAACAGAATAGGAGTAGATATAATATCTCAGTTTTGTATTGCAATTCTGAAAAGATATATTTGGTTAGTAATGTTGGAGAATACTAGTAAGCACACAATAACAATTGTGTAGATACTAGTCAGGGACGGACAAATACCTCTTCTAGACACATAAATCATTTATATAAAATGTATTTAATAATAATATCAACAAGTTATTATAATTTTATAAATTATTGTAAAAATAGCTTCCTATTATTTTTTCAATACAATAATTGATGTGTCCTTTTAAAGGCAGCTAAGCGGTTTAATTAAAATTCCACATGAGGGAACCTCAGTGGTGGAAAGCACACTCGGGTAAGAAGGGACGGACGGGAAAAAGGATGGAAAGTTGTGCTACCGCTGCGCTAAACCGGATTAGGATATGTTATGCATCTTATTAATTATTACAGCCTTTTTTCCAGTTTAAAACAATAACAGAAAGAAACCACGTACTCGTGACGCATATTACTATAAATATTTTCTACTGTAAAGAGGTCTAGTGACGAATGAAAAGTGAAATTTTTATGTAATTGATTATTTTTATTTTTTGAAATAAATGAATCCGTTGTGTTTATTAAGTGAACCATTTGCTTGGTATAAAGCAAAGATAACAAATGAAAAACAATATTTTTAGACCTCTGATTTGTTATACTTGGAGCTCAGCCAAAATAAAACTTTTAATCGACATTAAATGGATTTGTACATCATATATTCAATGGAAATATATATTCAATTAATTTTATTGGTATTCATTTTATGCAGGATATCTATTTAGCTATAAAATATATGAGATATGCGGAGATGTAGCCGAACTGAAATCGAAAAAATGTCCCACTGGCTTCACAATAGCAAAGCTCTTGTGAGTCGCCGCGCTAGGCATTCAGCCCAAGAATGTCAGCAAAATACGCCATACGTTATCGGTCTCCTGCGTACAGATAGAGATTTTGAGAGCCTCATAGTTTAATGGTTTTAAAAGTATAGCGTGAAGCGAGATATATGGGGTTGGTATCCCGGTCCGGATAATTATAAATTATAATTTAATTTATAATTTATTCGGTCTCTGGAAGGGCTTGAAAGTAGCCAGGCGAGTGGATCGCACTCGTGGGAGAACCTTGCTGCGTAAACGGCACTTGCACTATGTTTCGCAGAGTGAGTGAGGATATCAGAGACGCTTGGAAGTGTCGCTTGGTCGGCGTAAAAGGCCGTCAATAAGCGGACTGTGGCGCAGTTGTTCATGGGCGGCGGTGTTCTTTACCATATAGAAGATCCACCTGCTCCATTGTCCGCTATAGATTTAAAAAAAAAAAGATAATCGACCTAAGTATAGTCGCTACAAGCACTAGATTGGATCATCAAGCATGTTTCAAACATATCCCCCGCTCCATTGTACAGTGATAATTTCCAACTTCACACTCAGCATTTTTAAGACATTCGCCACTTTCAGAGACAGAATAAAAATTACAAATAATTTTAAATTTGGACAGCGGTTCAAACTCCATACACCCTCGCTTCTTGGTAGGCATATAGAACTATTTAGCTACTAATATATCAAGCTGAAATATAACCTAATGATACGATGCAGGCCTGGGAAGCAAAATCTCATTTATCCTTACCTTAAAAAGACGTTGTAATTGATTTTTTTTTTGAATTCGAATCGATATAACCAACTACCAAAATTAAACAATAAGCACCAATCACAGTATCAATTCATGAAAGCGCGAGCCAATTCTGGACATATTACAAGGTGCGAACAAATGCTTCAAAGATTATTACGCTAGAGCGGCAGTGAAAAGAGAATGCACTTGGCAATTGTTCAAATGTGGGGCCAGATGTTGCACTCCGCAGCCGACTTGGTTGTTTCGTAACAACGTGCGGTTAATGAACCCGCTCAGTTGAACGAAAGCTTTGTTCAACTAAACGGTTCATAGGATACGTGAAATATGAGATTACTTTTTTTTATTCTATAGCGTCTCCTATATGGTAAGAGATCACCGCCGCTCACGAACAAACGCGCCACAGTCCGGGTTTTGGTTGTGTTGCCGGCTTTGTACGTAACTTTTAAGGGCCACCGATATCCTCACTCACTCTGCGAAACAAATTACAAGTACCGTTTCACGCTGAGTATTTTATGAGCTCATGGTATCACTTCGGACGAGCCGCCCCAATTAGTGCGTCAGCATATGCTTCAGCGTGGCTGTCCCACGTGTAATTACGGGGTTACTTTCTCCATTTTATTTAATTGATGAAATAATATATGTATTTGGCAAAATTACCACATAGATATTTCACAAATTTATTATTAATTTAATTATGAAACCGTTCATTTGATTAATTGTTATATGAGAGTTCAGCCGTTTAACATTCGACTGAAAACTTGTAATCATAAATTTTTAAGCACACTTATCGCACCTTAGAAATAATAAAGGTTCATTTTCTATACTTATCACGTTTCATAGGCAACTATTATTTCCTTCTTACGTAAACAAAACCTACTTTATTAGGAAAATTAATAAAAAGTTACAATCACGTTATTTATATCAAAACAATTATAGGCAAATAATTAAACAGTATTTTAAGATATCTGATAAATGAAGGTTACTTTACACCATATACCGTATGTATACCAAATACTGGTGTGACGAATATTGCATCATCGAGCGTGAATGCCTTAGAAACTGTGTAGTACGATGTAGTAATTCGTAGACATTCGTAGCGTTAACACGCAAACTCATTTTAACGTTTCCATTACACAACATTACGATACTATTACCTCGTACCTAATATAAAAGCAACACAGACTGTGCTACCATTATTATTTATCTGCAATTAATGTAGCATTTACAACTTTTAAAGGTGCTGAAAGTAGAATAAGAATTGCAAAAAATATATTTAATAAAGAAATATAACGACTGCTCTACGGTAGCAAGAATAAAATGATGTACATTAGATATCTAAATACCTACGTTTTTTATTCATTTTTAAAAATAAATATTTACTATCGCTACTTCTGTTACGCTAATTCCCGGGGCTAATCCAATTTAATATCTTGATTTGCAGAATGTTAATAATGTCATGTTTTATGTGATACATAAACTTAAAAGGGCGTAACCGAATAATATTTAAAGATGTGTAACAAAGTTAATTATTCCTATTTTATGCTGAAATATTAATTATTTAAATATATGCAATGTGTCTTATATCATATTAGGGTAGTTTAATAGCCGTAATATGCGCTTAACATACAAAACAAGCACGTCCTCGTTTATCATGAAAAAACTAAGGCAAGCAAATAAACAAATTTGCGCTCCTAATTAAACACTGCGTTTCGTCCGAATTTCAATTAAAAATACAGAATTACGCCTTTCATTTTGTAAGTTTTGTTCGGTTTCGTACTTAATTTAAAATTAAGTATAATGGCAACAAGGTCACGTTCTATTTGCTTAAAAAGGACGGTATTTTTATACGAATTTAATTATAGAAATAATTTTAGGTGCTGTTTAATGTGTTAATTTTTGTAAAAGATACGATTACTCTAATCAATTAATTTGAATTTCAGCTTTGACTTCAAAAGGCTTTACTTTTATCAAAGCTATAGTATTATATATATAGTATCTAATTATATTAGAATAGAGGATTAGATATATTTAATATAATAATAATAATAGATAATGTAATAATATATCTATATTATTTCATTACTTATAAGGTAGACAGACGACCTTATAAAGGTCACCAGAAGAAGCTAGATGCAGGTCGTTTCGAACAGGTATTTACGGAGGTCCGAAAGGAAGGTATATGTGCATCAGTGGACGTCCTACGGCTGAAATGATGAAAATGATGATTTATAAGTTGGAGTAGACAATCATTATTTTTAGTTTTAATATTCTTTGTGAGAAACCAATTACGCGATAGATTCTAATTCAAAACTGGTAAGCATGTTAGTTTGATAGATAGAAGATGCATGTTTTTTTTATTATGAAATATAATTTTTACTTTATTTACTACTTATGTATACGAAGTAATATTATATAAAGAGGTCAAAACTTCGCATACCGCATAGGATGAGTCAAGATGGGAATCGTCCCATGAGATCTACTGAAAATGTCGCATGAATATAAATATAAAAATTATGTTAAATGATGATAATAGGATATTCCATTTTGTTTTAATAGGAATATATTATTTTTGTACATGAGATATTATAATATTAAATGGTGAAAATGGTATCGTGTTATATATTTATGTGAATTTTTAGTCTGGACAAATACTAGTTTAGCGATAATATAATTCAACAATTTAATTCACGGTGAACAAAATGACGTATTTTAGTTTGAAAGGAAATGAGGGATCTAAGGAAGCCATCAATAAAAGCGACATAGAAGTGTCTTCTCCAGATATTCTCTTCTCTAACGAGTTACGGATATTTAAAATGACAAAAATACTTTTGAAAACGAATATAGTTTCAGGTAAGATAATAATATAAAAATTATTACGTTTAAGGCATGCAAGCTTTGTTAGTTACGACATAAAACAGGTACCTACGCAAAGAATTTATCGCGAGCTTTTCATTTCTTTTGTTTTTGTTGATCACGCAAAAGAAATTCGGTCTAGTAGTCATTTTAACCGATTTTTAAAGGAGGCTCTTACTTCAGTTACTTTTGTAGAATTATTACATGAAAATGAAGACAAATGTATATTTATTTTACCTAGATTCTAATTCTGATATATAAAACCTATTAACTAATAATAGAGGTCTTTCTAAATTATTGTTTACTTATCGCAATCAAATTCAACAATGTATTATTAGACATTCGAGGTACGTTCTGGTAGGTATTTAATACATCCATCGAATTTTTTATCCAACGAAATTTTTCCGTTAATGTATTCATGGAACTTCTATTTTATTTCATTTAAAAACTGAGTATAAGAAAATTTAACTCAAACTAAGTTAAATTTTCGTATTCGTAATCGTATACGGTTTTAAATTCACAAAGAAATGTTAATAAATGGTAAAACTTGACCGATAAATGAAAGGTCTAGAATCTGGGTCGAGTTCACACTGCCAAAATCAGCTCAGTTTTACATTTTCATCGGACCTTTACCAGACGGAAATTTATTAATTAATTGGTATTCGCTAATATTCGATTTTTTAATTGAAAATTTACTGAATTGGAGTTCGAACCTTGTTTAATATGAAATTAAAAAACAGATATTACAAGAAATTTTCAAAGATTCTCCTATTTACGTGGAACATGGTGCGTAACCTTTTAAAATTGGATTTTTCAATATTATGAATATATTTTCAATATTAAATATATTTACGTTTAAATATATAACTTATCCACGCTGAGAGACTGAACACTTAGCTCAATTTTATTACCTTTGTAATGTACCAATCAATTCTTCATTCTCTTATACAGTTGAAAAACAAAACAATTATTTTTTGTTTTTAAATCAACAAATATTTACAGAACATACTAACATTCGTAATTATGTGTCGAATATTCTAATCAATTTATTTTAATATTGCAAGTCTAATTTGAGCAGATAAATGACAAAGCCAGTCAAAGTTCAGATAACAAGGAATTCTATGGAAATTTAAAATTGGAAAAGTTACCCATACATCGGCTTCTAGTTGAATGAATATCCATAGTTGACCGATGTATTATGCTGGGCAAAACTAAATTTTGCACTCAATTTTGGATTCTATATCCTTATTAGAAACTCTAAAATAGAACTGTCCACCATTATGTACAGACGCCTCATTAACAGCTGCCTGGGGCCAAGAAGAATACCAGGAAAAGGAAGTTGGCATAAGGGTATTGTGCTCTAGACGCCAGTTTTCTTTTTGCTAATGAGATGTACTTGAAAGGTTAGGGCTTGTGTTATTTTACCTGTTTCTTGACCTAGTCGTAGCTAATTATCTACTACAGACTTATATTTTATTTATCTCTGTATAAAACAATATCATTTGTTCAGCTAAAATTTTGGAAATTTTTACATTACGCTATATTAACTATTTATTAAACTGACATTCGTTAGACTTTCAATAAATATTATTAACAAAATCTCAATTAAGGTTCTGAATTTTTTGTATACGTATAAGTAATATATATATATTTATATATAATATTAAAACTAAAACATAGATAATGATTCCGTTTTATGTAACTCTTAGAGTGAAATTAACAATGTGCCTTAAGTAACGTAACCCTTAACCCGCTTCATAATTAATTTCGTAGTTACGGGGTTAGTTTTACGTGGCACGTAAGATAAATTGTTCTCAAAATTAACGAAATTTCCTCTTGAAATGAGGATAAATGTTTTATGTTTCACGTATAAGACGTATGCATAATAATATTTCATAGTTTTACATAGAAATAGTATTTTTACGTATAAAATTTAAATCTGATTTTTAAAAGAACTGTTGTAGTAAACTAAAAACAACTAGAAGGAATTTATGTATCTAACAAGAAATTTTATAGATGATAGAATAATATTATTCGAGTTTGACGAGGTATTGAGCAAGTATTCTATATAATAATCTTAACGAAATTTTACGCTTTGCTTTAGTAGTTAATTATGAAATGCGTGTTATCAAAATATTGATATCAATCAAGTTCAGCCTTCTTCAATATCTAAACAGCGTCTAATTTAATTTAAGATAAAGATAGTTATCAAAGAGATTTTTTAGGTCACAATAATTTAATATTTCACTCGCAAAATATTATGAAAAAGTATCTAATTGGAATTAGATAAAGAATAAACTCTAGATTCAAATAACTTTTAAATTTATATCAAAATTTATTAAAAATCTTTGGTAAAAAATTAGGACATTTGAAATATGGGGCCGAAAATGTTTTTTATATATACCAAAAGGGATACCTAAAAAGTATATAGTGAGTGTAAGAAAATTTAAAAGTGCAATGTGTTAAACAAAAAATATGTAAATTGTAAATAAAATCTGAACTCTGTAGTTTGCTTTCACGAAAGAAAACGCTATGAATATTTTAACATCACGAAAATGGCCCTTTCGTGAAACTGAGTAAGGTAAGCTTTGTTTTGGTTCTATCACTAACATATATTATACAAAAATTTAAATTACCTACCACTTCTATCCGGAAATATCAATGGCGGAAGTGGCAATATGACTATCTCTTTAAATGGTAAACAATCTATATTCTTGAAAGTAAAAAGAATTGTTATATTTCCGTAGAGACTTCATTTTAAAGAATAGTTTTCCAAGTTTTATTACTCTGGCCAGATGTTACGACTAGCTACGGCGTAGCTCTACTACAGGAATGAATTATCACTAGTCTTTGCCAAAATTGAATTAACACGTTTTTAAATAAAATTCAACTGTCAATTCAATTTCAGTTGTATATAAAGTATTTAATAATTATCTATATAGCCAAATTGTATATTCTAGCAGGCGGCATATATATTAATTCTTAATGTACTTTCGACCCAAATAGCATTAGATTCGACGCTCGAAATAAGTGTTATGTAATTTAATACTTTATGGTGGCATGTGCGTGTTTTTAAGTTTAAATTCTACTATAATAATCGTCGTACACATTAATTTAACAGAATTAATAATTTAAAAAATTACTTATAATTAAAAAAAGGAATTATAAATTAAGTTTTAAGCAAATTAACTTATTTAAAAATTCACTTATTTAAATATTATATAGTTTAATTTTAATAAAAATTTGAATAAGGAAAGGATAGGTAAATTGATAGGAATGTGTGTAATTATTCTCGTTATATTGAACACTACACTTCACTTTTCTTTAAGTAAACGAGGAACATTAAACGCGTCGACTTAGTTCACTTTAGTCAGGTTTACTAGAGGTATACATGACCCCAGTTAAGGCGGTGGCGGTTTGACCGCCGCGCGGCCTGTAGCATGACGGTTGGTCGCATTTAACAGTGGAAGCGACCTGTCGCGATTCTTTCTTAGCTTGTACTGAGCTCTTGCGCGCGCTGCTACCATCGCTCGATACGCCGAAAACGCCGCGCCCCTCATCATTTACCACCTGTACACCGTCACAACATCGCGCGATTTCACTCCGCATAAGTAAACATTCATTTCGTTTTAGTTTGCACTGAATGGGTTAACTAGTTTCATTTTTGACATACAAATTATATTAGCTCGATTGCAGGCGAGATTTATTAACGTTTTGAATAATCTAAAGGGAACGTATGTTTCAGAATTGTATCCAATATTTCGTAATAAATGGTAGCTTATATAACATATATTTAAATATATTCTAGTTCATACTCAAAATCCAAGATATTCAAAGAGTTTGGCTATTTCAGATGGAATCATTAAATGTTAATCAAAGGTTTAATAAATATTAAATAATGATAAGATTCATGATAACATCATCACTAGTGATAAGTACAAAACTCATAATAATTGCTTTAGTTGAAGGGACTTATCGTGAATAAAACTAACACGTATTAATAACAAGAAAAAAGTATGTTTGTCCGAAATTCATAAGTCTTGCTTACACAAAGGAAAAGCTACCGGGTCTTACGTTATTAAATATGTTATTTACAGTTGAGGTTATTATTACTGAAACAAACAGGAGACGAGTCTATATGATCTTGCTCAACAAGTAATATTCAACCATTATTTATTAAGCGTTTTACAATTATCGTCTTTCACAATTTGTTCATACTACTTGAATTAAGAAGATTTATCTTTAAATTAAATTTAAAGTTTATACATTTGAAATTAAATGAATTTTATTGTGAAACTATTCAATATAGATATATAATTTAATATATATTTTCTATAGTTCATAATGTTAATGTATATTGGTTTGAAGATAACCAAAATGATTTAAGATAAAATCTGTTTTGTTTACAAATGATACAAACTGTTTGAAAACATTTCAATAAAACATCTATATTACATTTTATTTTGTTATAATTTTCATGGTGTTATAAACAACATTGTCTGCTATATCTTATTATATAAGTCAACTTGTGTTCGTTTTAACAAATCATCAAACTAAAAATTTTCTTTAGTGATAGCTGTATAATATATGTAATATAGAATTAAATAATTTACATTTTACCTTAAAATAAGATAAAAATTGCTCAGTGCTTTTTGTAAAAAGTTATTATATTTTTATAAGTAGAAAGTAAGAGTTTCCTAAAACCAGTTGGATTCAATAAGAGAATGAAATTCTCAAAGGTCTTTTATTGCTACAACGTATGTTCCTTCAACTTATTTACCTTATTTGTAACTTTGTTAGTAAATGACGTTCAAGATTTTACGTTATAAATATATAAAACGCATTAAATATAGACAATTGTTTTCATCAAATAACTTAGAAACGGCTTCACTGACAATTCCTTATAATCTTTACAGCCACCTAAAATTTTGAATAAAATAACGGGATATAAAATATTATAGCTGCGATGGTATAGTATCAATATGTATAAAGAAGATTTGTTTTCTTTTTTATTAATAAACTCAAATTTGCTACACCCCACTGGAGTTTGACATCAAATTGATTTACAATAGATTGAATTGACACGTTTAAATTATTTGTGACTCACAAATTCATTTTTGATTTGCAATATTTATTTAACTGAGATAAAAGATTGTAAAAAATCTATAAATCTTATAACATATAGCGGTATGAGATAGAAAAAAGTTAAACTTTACTATTTTTTATCTAAACTAGTAAAAGTATCAATCATCATATTACCCTGGATATTGGTTCTTATCAATCCTTCCTTCGTCCTTCTTTCCAACTCAATAGTATTTTGATAGCTGAAAAATCAAGCTGAATACTTCCACGATCTATGCGTGACTAATTATTGTGCTATACAGAAGAAGGCTCTAAAGTTATCAGCATTATCTTAATAGTAAATACAGATATAGAAAAACAAATTTATTTTAATATTTATAATTTTTCACTGAAACACCTGATCATATGAGGGTGGCCGGGCGAGTGTCTTATTGCTGTCTCACCCGTGGGAAAGCCATGCTGAAGCATATTCTGACGCACTAACTGGGTCGGCTCGTCCGAAGTAATACCACGGGACTCACAGAAGACTCAGCGTGATACGGTGCTTCTACTGTGTTTCGCTGAGTGAGTGAGGATATTAGAGTTCCTTAAAAATGCCGCTTAAGTGGCGTAAAAAGCTGATAACACAACCAATGCGCGGACTGTGGTGCGGTTGTTCATGGGCGGTGGTGATCTCCTACTCTATAGGAGACCCACCTGATCCGGTGTCCGCTATAGAATAAAAAAATCTGATCGAAAAAATTTTACGTTACTGCTAATAGGACGTGGTAAAAAATTCATTGTATTGTTGCTCAATAAAACGTAGTATATAAAACAAACATGCTCTTTGTAATTGAAACAATTACGTTGAAAATTATCTATTCATTATTCACAACGAAAGAATAAAAACTAAATATTATACGTTTATCACGAAAACCAGAAATAATATAATAATATAGTGACTAAAACGTAAATGAGTCCGTATATTCGGAAAACTACATGACTGGGCGATTTCTTTCGGCCATTAATAATGTATGCAAGTCATTAGTTTCCAAAACCTCATGTATACACAAATATGTTCTACACGAGTTGATGTTTTTTCATCACCTTTATAAGCAAAGGATCCTTTACGTACAATTTTGAATTCAATGATTTTGAACTATCTTTTACACAAAATGTACCTAGAATTCAACGATTACATTGTTTAAAAAAATTCAAGTAAAAATTGGTTATATATATCTTAGCAATTATCTTTTTATAGACTCACTTTGAGTTTAAAAGTTTCACTTGAAGATACGAACTGTGAATTACAAAGAATAAGTTTTGAAAAGTTAAATACGTCTTACTTACTAAGGAATAAAACATGCGGTATGAAAAATGGATAAAATACTATAAAATATTATGTTTTTTATGGTATAGCGGATAACGGAGCAAGTAAGTCTCCTATCTGGTAAGAGAACACCGCCGCCCATGGTCAACCGTCTAGTGGCATGGTTAATTTTAAAAAAGCTTCGTGTAACTGCATTTCCCTTTTCAATTTTAGTAAATAACAAAAGGTCAATCAACAACCTATCTCATTGCATTAGTGTTTGGAAGGCTTTTCACGCCGCTAAAGTGATTTTTTTATAAGCCTTCTACCTTCGGACGAGTTTTACCAATAAGTGCGTCCACTTATGTTTCAGCAATGGCTCTTCCACGGTTGCGACAGTTCTAAGACACTCGCTCAGCCACTGTCAAGCCCTTCCAGAGACAGATTAATTTATAAATTATAATTTATAATGGTCCGGACCGGCATTGGAACCTAATATCTTTCGCTTCATGTTAGATATAATAACTTAACTATGAGGCTGTGAAAAAGGCTGTCAGGTTTTTATTCGATTTGCAAAAAATACATTTCACACGGACGCAATTTACTTTAATGTACAGCTTAACTTTATTTCCTTAAAGATGAATTTAAAGATCCTTAATAAAGATGTTGCCTTATATCTATAATAGTATAATAAATGTGTCCTGTTGCTTTTGTGTAATTAATAAAATTACTAGTTTAAATATCTAGGGAAATAAATGATCTATCTATACATCTAAAAATATTTATTCTATAAAATAAATACTGAGTGATTAAAGCAAATCCTTAAAAACAAAGTAAAAAATATAATATGTTCGACTAAATAGTCATTAAACAGTTTCTTATTACGCTGTTACATATCCCTATGTCAAGGACGGTTACGCAATCGTGCCATCATTTTTGAATTTTGCCCTTTGAAAAGCCAACATTTCTTATTTGTGATAATTTGTTGAAAAACTGTTTTGAACGCTACAATACCAATACTTATGGTATTCATGAAAAGGTCGTTAAAATTGAGTTGGTAAATAAAAATATTATTTATCAAAAAAACTTCTAATTTATTTTATGTTAAATGATGGCAGCACCTTTCCAGTTTTTCTATAGTTCAGTGTTAAGTACTTCTTTCATGTAAATATTATGTTTTAAATCCTATTATACATATAAATTTAACCCTACAAAATAATATATGAAGGCAATATGGTATTATGACTGCTACATAGCAGGAATATGTTAACCTCTTAATAAAGAGAGTTGTAAAGCAGTATTCCGTCTGAATTAATAAAATGGCAGACTTGTTATGTATGGAAATCCTTCATTTACTATAACAGTTCATTTTGTATGCATGTTTGTCAGTCTACGTTATGCAAACGAGCGATCTTTAGTGCATGTTAAATTCATATTCGAGAGCTTTCTGCTGTCCTATAAATAATATAAATAATTTGCATTTAGCTCACTTTGCTAGTAAACTTTATTATTATTCCTTTTTGAATTGAAGAAAGTTAGTGTTTTAATATTGTTTTATATAGAAGAATATAACATATTTTCAAAAATTGTTGCTAAACAATGCGAAAACAGAAACAGAATGCTCAACGTGAAACGGTTCTTCTACTGTGTTTCGCTGAGTGAGTCAGGATATCAGAGGCCCATAAAAATACCGCTCAAGTGGCGTGAAAAGCCGGCAACACAATCAATGCGCGGACTATAGCTCGGTTATCCGTGTGCGGCGGTGTTCTCTTACCATATACGAGACCAACCTGCTCCGTAATCCTTTTTGCTATAAAAAAATATAAGAAATGATAATTAAATCGACGTGGTCTCCAATACATGATATTGGATATAAAAATGAATTAAAATTCCATGATCATTACGATCGGCTATAAAACACTTGAATGCCATACCTACGAAACATCCAACTATTAAAATCCACTTACGTGTATTTAAAATCATATTTTTACGTTAAAAAAATTAGAGAAAATTATGAATTTGAAATAGTTTTACATAGATTAAATTATATGAATTTACTGTTTAATAAGGCTATTAGTACTATAGAATAAAATCACATACAAATGCCTTATCTACTGAAAAATCGATTAACAAAATATTTGATCAGTAATTTAATGTACAAAAAACGTAGTTAGGCCATTAAAAGATACTTAACCTGAATAAGATAAAATCACGTTAATTACGATACCTTCTTACTGCGTAAGAAACACGAGATACTCTATGAAGTGCGTGCCGAGAAGACAAATACGTATAAATTACGTTCTATAAAATTTATCGTCCCTTGGGAACCGGCGTGTGTTTTCTGGAACTTATCAAAACCATTAATGTGTAAAAATTCACAGTAATCTGATAGTGACCGGCAAGCCTATTAAACTATTCTTGAATTACTTAGAAACATACCTTGAACGGTATGTAACAGGATTATAAGAAGCTTATTTTGTTTACATGTGTGGCGCATTGTTTTTTAATAGATGCAAATTATTAGTTATCAGATAAACTGTATGAGAATACTCAGAAAACTCAGCGTGGAACAGTACTTGTACTGTGTTTCACAGAGTAAGTGAGCATGTCGTAGACACCTAAAAGTCGGCAACACAACCAAAGCGCGACATGCGCAGCGGTGATATCTTACCAAAAGGCCCACCTGCTCCGTTGTCCACTATAGAATAATAAAAAATGAGAATCTTTGTACACTGGCGTATCACGGGATACATACGTTTATAATCGATATTCCGTGACCCCGTGTAAGCCTAATTTCTATAACTGTTTCGTTGTATGATTAACTTTTTTAACTTGAAAACTCAATAAATAAATCAATTTTTTTTTGTAGATAATAAATAAATTAACATATCTTATATCAACTGACTACAGATAATAAATTTTGTTAAATTATTCATAGTCTATTTATCAGTTCATTTATCGGCTTTTTTATTTTAAGAGAATATTCAATTGGCGTTGACAACAAATTGAAACAGGATTTTTTAATAACTTTAATATTTTATAAGCTTGTTTACCACTATTTCGTTCGTTATACGATAAATTAATCTTCAAGTTACCATCTGGCAAAAAGGCATGGTTAGCCAAATTTTATTGAAGCATACAAAATTGGCACGACTCAAGAAATAATGATTTCAAACATTACAACTTCTCAAATTGTACTTAAAGTAAAGATAGTAAAAATATAGACTACCTAAGAATTAAATGTTTTTGCTTTATTGTTTTATTTTACATACTTTACATCTTACTTTACATCTGTTTGAAATTAAAATAAATACAATTATATATTCTTTTACCAAGTTCCATTTCTCCTATAACTATACACTTCGGCAATATTAAATAGAAAATATAATAATATATCTTTTATTATATTTATGAAGCAACTAATAATATTTAATAATATATTTTTATAAAGATTAAATTGGCTACTTTAAATAAAGCAGCTATATATAAGTAATCGGTTCACTTCAGTGTAAGTTAAGCTGGGAGTGAGCTCGCAAATCTGAACTGTGAGCATCGCCAGCTAATCCTGGCCTTGTTAGATCGACGAGAGAGCTACATTCGAAAATTCTGTATTTTAACTTGAATCTACACCAAGTAAAACGAATGGACCGATGCACGAATTATTTTTACTCGCCAATGAATTACTCTGTAAATTATCATCACTTAACTATGAAGTTTGTATAACAACGGCTTATAAAAACTTTTTTAATCACATATAGCCAAATAAATCAATACTAAAATAAATCACAAGTAGCACAAATAATACAAATGAATTTTACATACATAGGTAGTATACATTCGAAATAATCTTATATCTTTTACAAGCTCAAGTCATATTTTCATTCAATCAGCTAATGGAACATAATAATATCAATTCAAGTACACAACCTTCATAAAATAAGTATTTATTAATTAATTATTTTAAATATTGTAAAATTCCGTTATAATAACCTAAATAAATCTCCATACATAATACGTGTGAAGTGCATCTAAAACAATTAAATATATAAAGTTCGATTTAAAACTCAAGTGTAAAAATACATATCACAAAAGCAATCCAGCGAAATAATTCAGCTTTAAAAATATATTGTTAAAATTCCGACCGAAATAGTTAGCTGAAACTGAAGCACAATCAATAACTACGAACAAACTTTCTCTAAGTTTGTCATCCATATAGGCAGCTTTTTTGCCACTATGCGGCAGATGTCTAGAAAAATATACATACTAAATATTTGAGAATTATATAATTTATAGTATAGCGGACAACGGAGCAGGTGGGTCTCCTATATGGTATGAGAATATCACCACCCATGTACAACCGCGCCACAGTCCGCGCATTAGTTGTGTTACCGACTTTTTACACCACTTAAGCGGCACTTTTAAGGGCCTCAGATATCCTCACTCACTCAGATAAACACAGAACAAGTACCGTTTCACGTGAGTATTCTATGGGCCCGTGGTATCACTTCGGACAAGCCGGCTCAATAATTTGTTATAATGTTTATGTAAGCTGCTAAAAAAAAAAGGCACTACGTCGCATGAATAACTCATTAAGCATAACAATAAATAATGTCATGTCAAAGTAAAAAGAGCGGTTGAAATAAAGATCTTTATGCAGATATTTCATCTCATACGAAGGTAAGGTGGAAACTAAAAAAACGAAGAAGGTTGAATATTTTTGATTGCAGTTGGCATAGAGAAGACCAGAGCTTCCGCTGGACCGAACGTTTAAATAGAATGGGAGTCAAACAGGTAATACCAATATCGGTGGCAGCATAAACGACGTATCTGCATGAAATCGAAATAGCTGATTGATTTAACAGCGCAAGATAAGGTGAGATGAAGGTGTCCTTCATCTCACACGTCAAGGTTAGTTTAGGATGGTTTTTGTCAGCGGTGTCATTAAGTACGTCACATTAATAGCTGAAGCTTACAGTTAGTTAAATTCCATTATTTCAAATACTGTTGCAGTCATTGAAATCCAATTATTTGCATTATTATGATTAATTTTAGAGCACTTCTGTGGAATTTCTAATAGCGTTTTGTAATAATTGTTATGATTGTTGTGTGTAAAATGTGTTGTGTAAAAGCTATAATTATTTAATTGTTATTACACCTCTTTTGATATTTCTAATAACCAATTAATATTATACCAAATTTAAGACATATACGAGTAATAGAATAAATATTTTTGTTAATATTGTTATGGTTAATTTAACTATCCAATAGATCACAAAATGTTATAGTAAATAACGAAAGTGAGCTGAATGTAATTACTTTTTTTATTATATAGTGGATAACGGAGCAGGTGGGTCTCCTATATGGTAAGAGAGCAAACCTGCCCATGAACAACCGCGCCACAGTCCACGCATTGGTTGTATTGTCGGCTTTTTATGTCGCTTAAGTGGTATGATTAAGGTCCTCAGATATCCTCACTCACTCTTCGAAACACAGCACAAGTACCGTTACTCGCTGAGAATTCTGTGAGCCCGACGTATCACTTCGGACGAGCCGGCCGAATTAGTGCGTCAGCATCTGCTTCAACATGGGTCTCCCACGGGTGCAACACTATTAAGATTCTCGCCCGTCCACTGTCAAGCCGTCCACTGTCAAGCCGTCCACTGTCAAGCCGTTCACTGTCAAGCCGTCCACTGTCAAGCCGTCCACTGTCAAGCCGTCCACTGTCAAGCCGTCCACTGTCAAGCCGTCCACTGTCAGGGACCGAATAAATTAACAATTTAATTATAATTTGTCCGAACCTGGATTCGAATCCGATATCTCTGGTTTCATGGTAGACATATAAAACCAAAAGCTACGAAACTAAATTGTTTTATATTAATAAAATGTGTGGTTAACGTATGTATTAATTTCTGTTTGTTTATTGTTAACAAATGTATAATTATCAATAATTTCTATATATGATAATCTTTAAATAATTTTATATATACAATTTAATTTGTGTTTTTACGTAGTTTAAAAGTCCCCAAGATGTTTCTGTTAGTAACTGGAATGTAACAAAGTAAAATACTGGTGATTTATGTAGGAGGATATACAAATAGACAGAATGATGGAAAACGGTCACCGATGCCAAGACGGCTGGGGGCAAGTATTTGTCAAGTGAAGCCCTCGATGTGCCGATTTAGTATGTCTGATTTTAACAATGAAAATAGGGTAAGAAGATACACGCGAAGGGGTACCTCTTAATCCTAAATAAGTATTATATTTAATCGCACATGTTAATTCTATCTATTATTCTAGTAAAGGAGTTTTTTGGAATAATGTCTTTTTCCACACAAATAAATCTATAAATCAACACAAAGGTGATTATAATAGGTGAAAAAAATAATAAAAAATTGACAATGACTAAAATTCTAAACGCAGTTATTTGCCTTTATAATGATAGAAATTCCGGACACCATTCATACATTTCTAAAAGCTTTGTAGACTAGTCACAGTTTAAAACCTTAAGAAACGTTTGTAACTTTGAAGAGACTAATTTTCGCTATACAAAGCTACTTTTGCAAAAAGTTGCAACTATGATTTAGGCTACAATAGGTGTATATCTCGCTTTTATAAGCAACAAGTTATTCACCGTGCCAAGCGAAGGTGGTGAGCACGCGACGGTCTTTATTGCCACTGTTAACGGCTCAGTAAATACTGACTTTTACGATGTCAGATACTGACAGGCGCAAGTTTTCTTTCCGGTCAGATAAAGTAAATGATTTACAAATAAATATTTTCAAGCTTTTGTGTTTTATCTTGTTAATGTTTCATAAATGTAAGAAATAGGTTTAACCCTTGGGAGAGCCATGCTGAAGCATATGCTGACGCATTATGGCCGGCTCATCCGAAGTCCGAAGTTCACGCTGAGTATGGTGTGAGTCCTTGGTATCACTTCGAACGACTCAGGCAAATTAGTGCGTCAGCCTATGCTTCAGCATAGCTATCCCATGAGAGCGATTGCAATAAGATACTCGCCCGGCCATTGTCAAGCCCTTCAGGAAACCAAATAAATTATAATTTTCCGGACCGGCATTTGAACACGATACCTCTCGCTTCATGGTACAGTTTTTAAACCATTAAACTACGAGGCTATACTGATTCTAATTACAAAAGATTCATAATTAAAGTTATAAAAAAATAAATCTTTCACTGCCTAAAGTAAAAAAACCAGTTAAATGTCGACAAACGCATTTTAATACTTTAAAAGTAACCAGGTCACAACCTCATAAGTTCTGGTACGTAACCGAGTTAAAACAATAGCTTCATTGTATTCACTATGATGAAGTACAAAACTCGAGTCCTTTATAAGGCACAGGAATTCCCGTTTTTAACCTGGCGATGATGGTACTTCTGCTGAACGGTCTGAAAGGTATACGCATACTTTTCCTGTTGGTATTTTTGGATACAAAGCTACTTCAACATCACAATGTTTTCACTTATATGCACGTGCTTCCTTATTAATATATAAAACTGAGCAGGCTACAATCCCACCTGTCGATAACCTAGAATAATTATAAGATGCGGCCTATTGAAGTGAATGCTGGCCTAGCAAAATAAAACATATGTATAAGTTATCGATCTCTGGAAGGGCTTGACAGTGGCCGCACGAGTGTCTTAATACTGTCGCACCCATGGAAAAGCCATGCTGAAGCATATGCTCACGCACTAATTAGGCCGGCTTGTCCGAAATAATACCATTGGGTTACATTTACAATTGACTGTGGCGCGGTTGTTCATGTTCTCTTACCATATAGGAGACCCACCTGCTCCGTTCTCCGCTATAAAATATATATAGAAAGTAATATATAATAAATTAGAGTATGTGAAAATGCATTACAATAATTTTAGACCTTGTCTCATAGAGCCATTTAGTGTTCATGACCTAAACAATCCTATATTTAAAAAGATATTTAATTAATTTGATATTGAAATAATGTTAGGTTATTTTTTCAAAACAACCGGGTTTGATTCTTGAGAAGAGTACAATTTTTTAAATGTATGAATGCAGTTTTTCTTATTATTAGAATCGATGACATGGTTCCTCAGAAGAGATCTTCGTATCTCTTCTAGTTTCAGACTTTCATCTACTGACAGATTTGAATGAGACATCCTGTGTATATAACTTATTTATTTATCTTTATTATTTTATTCTATAAAGTTTTAATTAACTTTGGTTCTAAAAAAGCCTCAAATTAAGTCATGCGTTCCTTCAAACCACATACTGGTGGCTAACATGCAATTTGCCCGCGAACTAATTTCATAGTCACTAGTTATTGGTCATGCAAATGCCATACTATTTATTACGTTAAAGATAAGCGCAGTGAAACGCAACTATTGTTCTTTCAATTTTATTACAAAACATCATTAATCTAACTTTTATTTGCATTAGCAGTATAATTTTTTACTCCTATTAATTGGAAAAATATGTTTTTTTTAATGGTAAGATTGGAATTCAAAGGAATAATACAGCAATATTGACAATCAAATTTTATTTATACTGTATATTTTACTTTTTTATTTATCAATATTTAAACGAATTAATGTTTACGAAAGCTAACAACTAAGACCTGAAATAGAGTCAGAATGTTATTTGTGGTTTAGTCTTAAGATACTTTAATAAAAGTAATTTTAAAAAATTTGTTAAAATCGAAACTTTTCTGCACGTCAGTGAAAAAGAGTGATAAAATGTTTCAGATCTTGTTTACGATGTCAAGTAAACCGTCGCTTATTAGCAAGGTAAGCGTTTTAGTGTGATAACAACATAATTCTCACTTTTTATTTCATTATATAATACCAGACGACACTGTAGCATAGTAGTTCGGTGTAACAAGCTTGTCAATACAGTTTGTTATATCACGTAACACCCCGTACCACTAGTCTATATCCAACCATATCAATAAAGCAATCTTTTTAAAAAATGAGCCTATTCGATTAAAAATTTCGCAATTGTGTCTACGATACCCAACAGTTACATACACATCAGTCATGTTTTACTCATTTGTGACAGAGGTTACATATAAAATCTACTTCAAGATGCTCTATTTGCATATATAATTCCGTCAACGTTTCTCAATTAATTGAATGAGAAGAATTCACAAGACGATTTAAGTCTGTGGTTCATTTTTTTATGTTAAGGAGCAAACAAATCATACATGTTTGTATATATTTTTTTATATTTTTCTAATATATTGTTTAAAGGTTTCTAGAGTTTTGTTTCTGAGGACGATTGATACAACGTAAAAAGGAGATATTTTAATTATATGATAAATTTTGACGTCGAAATTCAGCTCTTTTGCGCGCAAGAGGATATTTGAGAACAATTGGACAATTAAGACATGTAAAGTTAAAATAATAACTGTATAGAAGCGAGAGGGGTTCGTTCATTCTTCTATATTAAAATAATTATAGGTAAAAATTCATTTATATAAAAATAAAATAAAGCAAAGTTTTGTTATCTGATAGAAATCTTAACTTCTTTGAGTACGAGAGTGCAATTTCATGTCAGTACATAATAGTACTGGCCTATTTCAGTTCCACGTATAGACAGACGTCTTTGACAAGAATTTACTTTTAGCTTAATTCATTGAAAAAAAAAGGCTTATGTGCATAAAATTGGAATAAAATTTCATGTTTTGATTGAATTGCATTAAGTTTAAGCTTTTGAAAAGTATTTTTGAATAGACGTTAATTTCTTACCATCATTATATTAAATACTTTATTGAATATGTTATTTGCTTTAAAGGATTTCGTATAAAAATCTTTAATTAAACTAACAGTCATTTTTCTTAAAAATATATAAGACTTATAAAACTTTTTAACCTACAAAATGCAAATGTGTTATAATAAAATAGGTGGGGTTATTTTCCTCCAAGTAGACTCTACCAAGTGGAAAATGCATGCAATTTTCTCCTAGAACGTTATGAGATAATTACATCACACTTAAAACGTTTCAGTGGTTATAGTTGAAAAATACGGTCACTCAGTGAGCTATTACATTGAGTTAAACGGTCGCAGTAATTTGCAACGGATGTCAAACAGAAGCAGCAGAGAATAGTTCATTATTGCAGGCCGTATTGTGAATGAAAAGAACGTGTGAGATAGAAATGCAATATTGGTTTTAAAGTGGATATTCAATTTATTGCCGTATCGCATACCGTATATACACATATAGTTATGCAACAATAAGTTTATAAGTAAATATTACTACCGCGTCAAAAGTTAAGTCAAAATATGATGTTAAAAATCATTTTAAATACTTGCTATTAAGAACTTCCATATAAAATAACTTTTCGTACACTTAACCATATACCTAATCGACTAACACTTGAATTAATGTCCTAAAATCAAATTGAAGTCAAAGTTCGTTAATTAATATTTATTAAGGCTAACCTATCAATTATTAAAACTAAGTACAGAAGAATTGTTTATTGGCTCTTACGAAGAAAGGTTATAAGACCTGATGCCGTTTATATAAGGAAAATTGTCAACAAAAATTGCTATAAATGGGCACAAGGGATAACTAGAAAAACTGTAATGCTTGGTTTAAGTTATATTTTGTGTTCTTGCTGTATTAGCTTATTTTATGCTGTATTAACATTATGTGAACTAGGTCAGCAAGGTGTGAAATAGTATTTTAAATAGTTTAATCGTAAACGTTTATTTCAGCTGACGCGTTGTGAGCATTGTAGGAGGTAACATGGCTTCTTTTTATACCAAGTTTGCTATTTTACAATGACAATAATGTTCCTCTGTTTCTCGTAGCTTTGTATTAAAATTCGTATTTCATTTATAGAACAAATATATAATCAAAATTATATATATGTGTGTGTATTATTAATGATAAGAATGAGCAACCAAAGACAACGATCTTATAGTGTAATAGATTAGAATTTTATTTAAATGAACAAAGATTAAAATAAATCATTTTTTTTTAATATTCTATAGCGGACAACGGAGCAGATGGATCTCCTATAAGAGAACACCGCCGCCACAGTCCGCAAATTGGTTGCGTTCCCAGGTTTTTACGCCGCTTAAACGGCACTTATAAGGGCCTCCCATATTTTCACTCACAATCCGAAACACAGTATAAGGTATTGCTTCGGACGAGCCGGCACAATTAGTGCGTCAGCATGTGCCAACGCCAACACCAACGCGCGAACTGGCGCGTTTGGCCATGGGCGGAGGTATTATCTTACTATATAGGAGACCCACCTGCTCCGTTATCCGCTATACTATAAAAAAATGTATTTTTTTATATGCTTATCTAATTTAAGATCCAAGTTTTTTTTAATTTAAATATATTAATAGATACGCAATACCAATGATACCAATGAATATATAATAGGCAAACTTACTATATTGTAGTATAATTTTGAAATGTAAACAACTGTAATATCTTATTGAGGTCAAACACATCGCTGACAGAAATGGGACCTCTTTTGATAATATAAGATTTCGCCGGGTTGGCCTTTTTGCACTGATACTTGAATATGTGACAATATTTTCCGTAGTATTTTTAGGTCAGCTTCTAAGTGTGAGTGGAATTCTTATGAGAAAAATATGTGATATGAGTAATCTATATATTACAATTTTTATTTATTCTTGTGAAGTCATTTGCGATGATATAAATTCCCATGATTCTAACTATTTTTTTTTAAGTAAAATTGCTTATTATTTAAATGATGAACAACGAATTAAGCAGCATTACATTTAAATTAAATTTCTTGCCAGATTATTTATTTTAAATAACAAGCTCACAATCTTAATTAAATATAACAAGATTCTACAGAGTCATGTATCGCTCAAACATCTTTGAAGCGTGAGTGTACTGAAACGGAACATCGAAACCCCGGACTGCAGTTTCCGGGATAGCAATTTTCAAGGCAATTATTCCCAGAGAGCATCCCTGATATTGATGCTACGAAGCGGTTCATACAATTATGGTTTGTATTTTGACGTTGAATGGCGTTCATTTAATTCAAATTTCACACCTAATATATGTGTTATCCAACCATGTAACAGCTATTCTTTAGTTTAAATAAACGGAAGCTAGCCTTATTTGTATAATATAAAATATAAGCTTCATATTATACTAAGGTTTAAAAAGGGTTTTGAATATCGTTAAAGCTTAATTTATTTATAACAACATATCCCACAATGTCATCAGGAGATCTTTTGATTGTATTTATGGACGAATGTTAATGGTTTTTTTTTTAATCGATTAATTAATGTTTCCATTATAAGAAGTATTACAATGTTGGTAGGAAAATAAATTTATCCTTAAGTCTTGTAATATGCTGTCAATTGAAATATTAGTCTCTAACGTCAAAATGTTTATAAAGAATAATGTCTTCCAGTTTTTGTAATTTGATCTGATCGTTTGTTGCTGAAATAATGGAGTATCTTGTAAGATAAATGTCATCACTTTTATACGCGTTCCAAATAAAACCGAGTTAAATAGACAATTTGTGTTCAAGTATTGCATGTTTCTACACTGCAAATACTTTTCTTAATATCTTCTTATTTCATAGTTTCTCTTTTTTCTTATACAAAAGACTCTCACATATTGGAGGTAAATTTGGATGGATGAATAGTCGTCGAAGATTTATTCTTTCAATAGATGTTACGTTTGATGAAATGGCAGCAGCGCGTTAATGATTACGGTTATTCTCTGCAAGTTCCATATTTATAATCACAGTTACGTAGTTTATTGCTAACAAGGTTTATTGCTAAGACATGAAATATAACCAATTCTTATATTACATACGGAAATTCTAATACAACTAATATTTTATGTTCCTTTGTCAGATTACGTACGTAGAGAATTCTTTTTATTTGATTGAAAGGGAACGTTTTACGTTGGTGCCAAATGGATGGAATCAATGAACTTTCGTTTCTTATTCAAAATCAATACGTAACAAGAACAATACATACCAGTGTGAAAACCATGCTGAAGCATATGAATGACACACTAATTGGAGCGGCTCGTCCGAAGTGATACTATGGGCTCACAGAATACTTAGCGTGAGACCGTACTTGTACTGTATATTGCAGGGTAAGTGAGAATATCGAAGGCCCTTAAAAGTGCCGCTTAATCGGTGTAAAAAGCCGGCAACACAATCAATACGCGGAATGTGGCATGGTTGTTCATGGGCGGCGGTGTTCTCTTACCATATAGGAGACCCACCTGCTCCGTTGTCCGCAATATAATATAAAAAAATTAACAAATAAAAAACTTATACACAAAGTAGTACCTTCAAATTTATTTTTACTACATCAAAGAATAAAATATCTTAAAGAAAGGGCTTTCTAAATGGACTTTACATTTTTTGCTGAAATCCAAAGCACTTAAAAATTTAATGGCCTTAAAGTAAAATAATTAATAAGATCTAAAAAAATCCTTTCATTTTATAATAACAATTTCCTGGTGTAATAGAAAAACGTATGATACAATAAGGTATATGGTACTTTTTTTACATGGTATAGCGAACAAAGGAGCAGGTGGGTCTTCTATATGGAAAGAGAACACCATCGCTCATGGACAACCGCGCCACAGTCACTGAGTTTTCTACTAGCTCGTGGTATCATTTTTGACGAGCCTACTCAATTAATGCGTTAGCGTATGCTTCAGCATGGCTCTTTCACGGGTGAAAATGATTTGGTATGATGTCCAATGCAGGTACATATTATCATAATTATACCAACCGACGCCCTATAGATAAATATTTTATATTATAATATTTATTCTCATATGTAATGAATGTAGTTAACACTTATCAATAAAATATTTCACTGCCTATACCATTAAATAAAATACATACAAAATTCTCATAAATTACATACAAAGCTAATATTCTTTAATAATATTGAGGTAAAATGTTTGAATTGTTTAGCATTAGCAAAAACTACTAAACGTTTAACACTTAAGCAATTTAGTTTGCATTAATGCTCAATTTGTACCGACTATACAGGCTTCGTTGTTGATAACCTAAATTTATCGCGCTCCAAGCGTTTTGCCAATAAAATCTGTTCCAATAGATTCTCTTTAGTTCACTAACAAATTCCTTAATCAATTGGTTTCTTTTTCACTCGTTTCACACTAGCTAAAGTTTTTTTTTAAATTAAAATATCTACATGTATTATTTACATAAAAATGGGAAACACTATTCTAAGAAAACATTCATAGTTGCATATATATTAAAACAAAATTACTATACGTTTCGATATTTTAAAACACTTGTATGGATTATCTATTTCGAAAAAAATACAATTACTACGAATAAATTTATTAATAAAATCTTTCTAATGTATAATATATTATTTACTTGTTTAATTTTTTTTTAATAATGTGTTAGGCTATTAATTTTAAATATTTTATAAATCCAATAAAAAATAAAAATGATAATAAATTTAATAACAATGGAATATCATATTAACATGACAATTGTTCTATAGTTTTTCTCCATGCGATAAATAACATTATCTAAACACGATTTAAAGAACCTTTGAATTTCAGAATGGAAACATTGACAGAAAGCAGGTGCATTGCAGTTATACACTGCAGTACTTGTGTATGTATGACACGTCTACACTACTTACTGCCAGATAAATTTCATGAATATTTAAGTTGTTAATAAGCTTATCCGTTTTGGTGTGGCTCCGCTCGGAATTTTATGTTATTTGGCTGAATAAGTATGGATCATTTATTAATAAATTTAAATTAACTGAATAGTTAATTCAGTTTTTTAAAAAGTTAAACTTAATTATATTGAAAGAAAACAGTTTATAACATGAAAACAGTGGAAATGTCACACAAAAATTCCAAGAAATCTTCAAAGAATATAATTTGTCGAGTAAGCGGAAACTTGTTTCACAGACAACGTATTCTTGCGTGACATTGTCCAAATACGAACACGGGTGGTTTTAATAGAATTCAAACATATTTTCAGAGTAATTTTTAAAAAATAATCTTATTTTTTGTCTCAGTTTTGTCAAAACATTGTTTTAAATCAATTTACTACATAATTAAACTTAACAATTACAGTGCTATAAAAGCAAACGAAATGGAACGCATTATAAGTTCGCTTAGTGCAGAACACTATTTCACATAGAAAATATTAGCTCATGTATCTTTTATAATTTTAAAGAGTAAAGTATAAATTGAAAAACTTAAAAATCTTATATTATTAAAACAGCTGTCCAAAAGAAGCTGAACAAGAGTACTTATTCATTCGTCATTCTAATAATGCCTTATTGTTAATTGTTTAATTTATTGTAATTTAATAAATCTTTATTTTATGTATTATTGTTTAGCTTCCATTATCTTAACTTCCATTATAAATTCAATATATTATAATCGTTTAATAAAAAAACGCGTCTTTCTTAATATAATTCTACAAATTAACAAACAATCAGAAGAAATACACTACAGGACAATTTCTTTTAACAAACTGCTATCCCGAAAACTTAAGTGAATACTCAGAGCCAAGTCAAGGTTCATTAAACTGTCGAAGTTGGCACAGAGGCTGCAAATGAAGTTAAATAACTAAGATAGATGACGATTACTGAAAACAGATATGAAGGATGAGATTTTGGAAAAAATTATTGCGAAACTCTAAGATTCCATCGTGGAAACATAATTTAAATACTATTTAGAAACTTTTTTCCTAATCTTATTAGAAGTTATTAGCATGAAGAAAATATATAGGCCAGCTATTTATTATTTATTTATTTTAAGAAAGAAATACATATATTTCCAAAGACAATACATTCCTTGTGTGTCAAAATCCTTAGGAAGGTTTTTACACACACCGAATTTTCATCATTAAACCACATTCCAGCACACGGGCCGTTACTATTTTAATATTATAAGTCTATAATTTAATATGGTTTAGCTCGTTCTGATGTAAAGAAAAAGTCACAAAGCTTATACTAGTACAGCCTGGCTTGTTGTGAAAAAAAGTTGTGTGAAAAAAAAAAGTGAAATTTTTCAGTATTCCCATGAATGGAACTCTGTTCCAACCTAGTGTCGTGTAAAAGCGCGACGAGGTTTCACAAAATTATGTATGTAGTCGCTTGGTTATCCAAGACTAATTTATTTATTATAGTAGAAAATATTTACGGCGATAAACGTTTAAGCCCACATGACACACAAGAGTTTATAATGTAGTTGCTAACGGTAAATAGTTTTCCCCATCGAAAGGTATGTAAATTGGAATGTCAAAGTCGAGGCAGATAGCTTGGTCAAACTTGCAGGTACGTTATCGCTTTAGACATAACTTTGCAAACACTTCCTAAATACTTACTTAGGGTTATTCTATAAGGTAAAAGTTGGGCTAACATATTTAAATAATGTACCTCTATGTAAACTCCATAATTTAAATTGTTATATATTTATAATTCCAATTTTATCAAGTGATTATGAAAACAATGGAATAAAATTGAATTTTTTTTTACTATAGCGGACAACGGAGCAGTTGGGTCTCCTATATGGTAAGAGAACACCGCCGCCCATGAACAACCGCGCCACACTCCGCGCATTGATTGTGTTGCCGACTTTTTACGCTGCTTAAACGTTATTTTTAAGGGACTTCGATATCCTCACTCAGTATGCGAAACAGAGTAGAAGTACCATTTCACATTGAGTATCCTGTGAGCCCGCGGTATTACTTCGGAAGATCGGGCCCAATTAGTGCATCCGCATATGCTTCAGCATGGCTCTCCCACGTTAGAAATGATATATATATTTATAAAAAATATATATAATTATACGAGTATATATAATTGTCTTTCAAATTATATTGATCAAATTGTTCGAGCGGTAAAGCGTAACAAGATTTCATTTTCTTAGCATAAACTGATGCATTTTTTTACATTTTCTTATAATTATTTTAATATTTAATTAGTGGCAAAATAATTACTCTTAATTCTAATTTTAAACCGATATTACAAAGGATTCTTAAATAAAGGATTACTTTCAGTGCAAAAATCAGAGACAGTCATCATCACTATAGGAAAACTGTTCTATCTCCAGGGCGAGCAAACAAAAGCCTCATCTATATATTTTCACGTTTGAGTATTCGTATTTACGGCATCTCATACAATTTGTACGTTATCTACTACTCAAGCAACAGTTGTGAGATGCGTGAGGAAGCGCGGCTGCGAAAATCAATACAGCTAACCCCTCCTCCAAAGGCCAAAACGTCCCTTCGTCTCTATTGATGTGTACTTTTAGATTTTTTTATGGCAATTTTATTTTGAAAATGCGATTAAACGACGGTCTCTGTTAGTACATATACTAAATGCTTGAGGTGGGTTTTATTTTTAAATCTATTTCAAAGAGGACGTTCTTAATTTTTTTGAACCTGCTGGATGTGGTATATATTCAAAAAAGTTATGATGACTATAAAGAATTAAACAATCTCTTGAATTATGTAAAATTCTACTCAAAATATAAAATAAGCATATTATAGAAAAAAATAAGATAAATTGTAAAGAAAGTGTACTTCTAAAAAAAGTTTTTGTGTTAAGTCAAAAGTATTCTTTGATATAATACTTTTTTTATGGTTATAGATAACAACGGAGCAGATCTCCTTTATGGTAAGAGAATACCACCGCCCATGGACAACCGCGCGACATGCCGCGCATTGGTTGTGTAGCCGGCTTTTTACGCCGCTTACTTTTAAAAATATTTATTTCTATTTTGTGGCATGGTAACTTTTAAAAAAGTTACTTCATATTGAATTTCGCTTTTTATATTATTTTATATAATAAAAGCACAATCAACAACCGGTTTCTTTTTTTTAAATAATTGTTTATTCAGGATCTGTTTGCGTGGAATCACGGTCCTTTCTCTATGTGCGTTACGTGTTACATAATTCTGTTTACACAATGTTCAGCAGTAGTATAAAAACACGTCCTACTAAGCTCTACTGTTAGGATAAAAATACTCAGTGAAAATATGGCAAAAACAGCCTAAGCTTGAATTGATTACTAATAGCTAAGATTTACTATAGAGATTATTAAAATAAAATCTCTATTAAACAGTAAAGGGTTACGGCATATGCTGATGTTCTAATTGGGCCGGCACGTCTGAAGTGATACCACGGACTCACAGAATACTCAGCATGAAATGGTACTTAAACAGTGCTTCTACTTTGTTTCGCTGAGTGAGTGAGGATATCGAAGGCCCTTAAAATTCCGCTTAAGCGGCGTAAAAAGCTGGAAATACAACCAAAGCGTAGACTGTGTTTCGGTTGTCCAAGGGCGGCGATGTTCTCTTACCATATAGGAGACCCACCTGCTCTGTTTTCCGCTATAACATAAAAAATACAACGTTTATATTTTTCAGTAATATGTAAATAAATTACATTCAAACAGGTGTAACTGTCGTGTGACAAACAGATGGTCGCGACTAAATTAACGATAACGCTCCGTTACAAATGAGTTCAACCTTTTTTTATCTGATTGCCGGAAGCAACATCCCTGAAATTGGTTTGTAATGTTGTCGGCTTCTTTGATTTTCACGCCACCACATATTTATTTATCAATGTTTTTATATTAAACAATGTATGAATAATATGTTTACTCTTTGGGTTGTAAAAGTATGTAAAAGTACGTAACTTAAAACAATTTTAATATTTTTCTTACTAAACAGATATTATTATTATAATATATGACGTTATAAAAATAATAGAATAAAATATGTACCCAATATTAAGAATATATTGCAAGTTTATAAGGAAAGTATTTCTTAGCAATGCCAGAACCGTTCTTATAAATTATCTTATACGAAAGAGACCAATATATTTCCAACTTTGCATACTGTTTTTACAAAGTTGCATACTGCCTAATTTATATTAAATAATTTCTGTGTATAATAAAGTGTCTGTGATTAAGTAAATAATTGAAGATTATAATTCATAAAAAAATTTAATAGGAATAACTAGTATACACAGATCAACGGATATTATTAATTTAAAGTTATATCTGTATTTATACAGCATTTAATTAAACTTACAAACTAGATCGCAGCTAAATGCCTCCTGGAAGCGAAGTCTAAACTTTCAATTCAACCTTTTGTATAAATTATTTATTTCCCAAGATAATTTTATGTCGAAGCTTCGATTTAAATTAAATTAAGTGCCCAAAAATTCAAATACTATTTTATTATTTTCACCCGTGGGAGAGCCATGCTGAAGCATATGCTGACGCACTAATTAGGCCGGTTCGTTCGAAGTTATACCACGAGCACACAGAATACTCAGTGTGAAACGGCACTTCTACTGTGTTTCGCTTAGTGAGCGAGGATATCAGATGCGCTTAAAAGTGCCGCGTAGGTGGCATAAAAAGCCGACAACACTACCAATGGCCGGACTGTGGTGCAGTTGTTCATGGGCGGCGGTGTTTCTTACCACACAGGTGACTTGCTCCGTTATCCGCTATAAAATAAAATATATACTAATAGACCTCAATTATTATTATATTTTTAATATTTTTTAGTTCGTGAAGCTTAAATAGCAATTTCACATAAAGGGTATAATTAAAAAGACAATGAGTTATCAATTTCGGGCGAAACTACATACATACACTAGAATATTGCGTCAACTTCAAAATATCAAACGTTGAAAAAGTATTAGAAAAACGATTATCATTGAAGATTAGTTATGCTGTATCAAGTAGGTATATTAAATATTTCAGAGAAATCTGTTTTAAAAAAAGGCAGATCTAAACGATATTTTGTTAGAAAACACAACCTACAACATGATATTAATAATGGTGTGAAATTTGGTACGCGAAATGATTTTCATTATTTATCATATAATCAAGGCTTATTTTGGCTTAATTAATTGTTAATACGTTGTTCATGAGCGACACACTGTGTTTTAGGTTGTAATAGCTGTTAATTTGTTACTAAATTATACAGTTTAATTAAGTTAATAAAATTTGCAAAATATAGCACTAACAAAAAGTTTTTTTATAAGGTACTATTAAAAGTTCATAGCTAAATAACACTTTTACACATGAATCAGTAAGTTAAAACATTACCAGAACCATTTTGAAACTTCGATAAGGATCACCAAGGCTCTACTGAGAAATTGGTTATTTAATTGTCTTATACATTTGGCATTTTTTATCCATATTATATGCGACATATTTACTTTACGAAGTCGATCCACACTAGTACTTACATTAAAGTTAAACATAAGAATTTTGATTGTAATGTTTATTAAGAAATATTTAAAGAAATTACATATCTCAGTAAATAGTATGTCATGTTCTTTTTAATACAATATTTAATAAAATCACCTTTTTTAATACACAATTTGGTAACGTAACAAGTGATAAATTAACCATGTTCTTCGATAATTGGGACGAAACTGTTTCGACTGAGTGGTAACAAAATTCCATTTAGAGTACACAATAGGTGATTTCAGTTGTATTGTTACATTCAGTTGTGTTGTTATAAGCCTCTGTTTTACTTAAGAAGTATCTTATATATTTATATTCTATCTGTATTTATTGAATGGTTTTTTGAGAATGAGAGTTGAAAGCATGACTCCAGGCTGAGTTTTTTGAATGTTCTTCTTAGATCTGGGCGTATTCGTGAACATTCTGTTACTTTCATTCGAAAAAATTCGATAAGTGGCTATGTTTTCGGATATAAAATAAAGATCTTTGCCACGTCAAAGTTCTGGTAAGAAAATGCCTAAGATAGATCACAACACAATTTCGTAAAATCTTCAACTAAATGAGCACTTCTAAATAATAAACAAAGTTGTAATAAATTAAGTAAATTATTTTTGTGAGCCTGCTAATAGCAACTCAGTTAATTTACATTTTATGTACACTCATTGCTGTAATGGTAGAAGTAAGCTGTAGTTTAATATCAAATAAGAAAGTAAAAATTCAATGGAAAATACTTTTACGAATACCTTTTTTTTGTTTATCTTTTAATTAAACGTTACAAGGAAAAGACAAAACTCATCTAATCCTCTTTGTGAGAAAATTACTTTCCTAAAGAAAATTGCTACAAATAAAATCGCTCAAAATTTATACTAATTTTAAGGATAACACGGGTTTTATTCTGTGGTAGAGTAGTAAGATTTTAACATTAGTAAGAGAGTATTATTTCTACTATTTATTCAATTAAACATTATTTTTTATAAGATATCCAATAATATAATTAAATAATTGTATATTTTCACAACAATTCCCATTCTTAAATTATATTTTTCATCTATTCAAGCAAAGAACGTCTAGAGGTTAATACCTACTCAGACGAATTTTATTGCAATTTTTTAAAAGACACTTAACTTATAAATCTTTTGTTCTTAATTGGTTTAACTTTGATATACAATTTTACTTTTTTTTGTTTCACCATCACAGTAACAATTTCCAATGATAGAACGAATAAGTTTATAACGAATAACTAATCGTGTCATCAAAAAAAGAAACTGTTTTAACTATTTGACTTGTACAATCAATTTTTCATCGTGTTAAAAGAATAATTGTAATAATAAAAGTCCGTAAAAGTAAAGCTTCAGGAATTCTTCTAATTAAAATCGTTAGAATGCCTTCACACAAAATAACTACAATTAAAAAGTTAAAAGAAGCATTCTACAGCATAGCACCTGCGTCTTCATTGTCTATCCTTACTCCAAAGAGTACCTTATGATAGGAACGCTTGTTTTGAGAATAGGTATTCCTTTGACTTTAAGAATTTCCTGAAGGAATATTTTGTGTTGGTGTTTACCATATTATTTACTTATAATTAGTTAACATGAATGAAATTTCTATTACAATGTAGTGTGGCTAGCACCAAAAAATAGAGTATCAACATTTACAAAGTAAATTAATTGACAAAAATAACTGATAAAGTATTATTTTATTTTTATTTTTTTATAATATAGCGGATAACGGAGTAGGTCTCTTATATAGTAAGAGAACACCGCCGCCCATAGACAACTGCGCCACATTCCACGCATTGAGTGTGTTGCCGGCTCCGATATCCTCACTCACTCAGCGAAACACGGTACAAAACCGTTTTACGTTGAGTATTCTGTGAGCCCGTGGTATCACTTCGGACGAGCCGGCCCATTTAGTTCTTCCGCATATGCTTCAGCATAGTTTTCCGAATCGGGATTCGAACACGATACCTTTCGGTTCGTTGTAGAAGTATGATTTCTTGAGAGCCTCGTATCTATGTGATAGTCTAACATGAAGCGAGAGGTATTGGGTTCGAATTCTGGTGCTTACAATTATAAATTATAATTTTTTTCGGTCTCTAGAAAGACTTGACGGTGGCTAGGCGAGTGTTTTAATAATATTGCACCGGTGAGAGAGCCACGCTGAAGCATATTCTGACCACGGGCTCACAGAATATTCACTAAGAAATAATTTTACTTGAAACAGTGCTTCTACTGTGTTTCGCTGAGTGAGGACATCGGAGGCCCTTAAAATAGCGCTTAAGTGATGTAAAAAGGTGGCAACAAAACCACGTTGCGGATTGTGGCGCGTTTGTCCATTGGCGGCGCTGTTCTTACCATAGGAGACCCACCTGCTCTGATGTTCACTGTACCACCCAAAAATTATAAGTACTCTTAATTATATAGTATTATTATTAAAAAAAATAATACATTAAATGTTTATTGCTAATGAAAAGTGGAATTTATTAATAATTCATTATTATATACCACAGCTATACGGAAACTAAACCTGTCATAAACACTGCTTGGCAATTGACATTAAACTAAATGATGTTATATACTATAATGTACATATAATATTTAGCTGATGTTTTCAAAAGACTTTAAACAAACAAAATGCCAGTTTAGTGTGACAATTTCACAACTTTAATATCAGTATAATCAATGGATATCTGATACTTTTTGATTATATTATTAAACTAATGTACAAAATTATACAAATAAACTATATACCGAGACACACCGTGACAGGTATGAAGACCTGTCACGTTTCTAGATGATATTGACGCTGTTGAAATTTTACTAATCTCGCTCAAATCCCTTACAAATACTAATAATCCCTTTTGTAGCACCCAGTTTTAATTAGCATTGAATCCGGTTTATTTTAGCTTTATAGGAAGGGAAAATTGATTTACCAGAGGCAAGGACATAAAATAAGTGTTGTAACCGAATTTCAATGAAGAATGTTCCATAATTGTTTTGATTTTAGTTGAAAATGGGTTATTATTATTGTTCACCAACTGTGAAAATATTTTCACGCCTACGAAAAGAAGGTTCATTTAATGAAGAAATATGACAGATAACGAGTATTGGTCGCTGCTTCGAAATGTTGGATGTTGGTTACAATTAAAAACTGTTCATCGATGGATCATTATTTAATAACAAATTTTAATTATTTAATTGCTTGCGAAATAGCTTTTGTTCAACATTATATATGATTAATTTTTATATCAAAATATCTAACAAACTGTAACTAAGTAAATTCTATTCAAATACTGAAATAAATTTCATTTTCATTCATAAATTACTAAATTTTATTCTTAAATTCAAATAGCTGAATGTGTAATCCCAATAAATATAATAAAAGACGCTACAAGGAAATTAAAAAATGATAATGTGCAAAATGCATTAGAGTTACCCGAGACAGCTCATAAAAACTGTATCTGAATCATATTAAGTTTTATACGACGCATAAACTACCTACCCAGAATCTATTTACACGGAATTTTGTGACGTCGGATGTGGTTCTGCATATTGCGTGCTTATTCTATTACATTATTGAAACAAATTGGAATTCATATTAAACTTATAGAATCAAAGCATTCTTATATATGTCCCATCATCCCATGTTAATTGTAAATGTTTGATTTAATGTATGTTTGCTAAATGATAATTAGATTTTATAATTTTGCACCTATCAATACTAGATATTTTATACATGTCATCATTACGCAAGTTACACTTTAAAAATATATTTATTATATTGTTGTTTAATATATAAACAGAACTAAAAATAATATGAAAATAACACAAAGGAATCGTCAAATCCATAGTCGTGACCGAAATACAGACTGTATTACTGCCTGCCTATGCTATTATATCTAACCAACGGGTTGCGCTATGAGTTTGCCTTCGAATGTCTAAATAAATGAAATCAAAAGTAACTCGAATTTCACAAAAATGTAAAATCTAAAATTGAACTAGAATGCCATGTTCTGTATTTCCTGTCAGGCGATCATAGAGGATTTCTCGCTATTCACATACAGCTTTAATTTTCGACTAAAAAATCAACAAAGTTTGCTCGTACGAATACAACCCAACTTTTCCCAGGTTTGCGATAACATTTTTACAGACTTTTTCTTTTCTTTTAGTTTCTGTTATGCTTAGTAGCTATAAAAAATGTTTTTTCTATGAAAATGTATTTCGTGTTGTAAATATTTAAGTTATATGAAGTATTACTTTGAATAATATGTTAATATATTTTTTTTAGCATAGCGGACAACGGAGCAGGTGTAATAATATAAATATATTTGTATGACAAGTACGTAATCTTTCATAAGCTCCATCAAAGCTACAATGCTGTGAAAGATCAATGAGTAAGTTAACATGTGCCGCCATTAAGTACAGAGTAATTACATCCTTTGACCAGAGCGACTGCAACGCGTCGGGCCAATTGCAGCTGCGGTGAATGACGTAATCTCCTCGAAATACATTTACTACGTATTTTTTTTTAAATCCTACAAACTGTAGATGTATTATTTATTTATTTAATATTTTAATAATTACATAATTAAAATTAATTAATTAAATGATTAATAATTATTTTATTTATTTATGTATGTATTCTAATGGGAGTATTTTACACAAAAATCATCCTTTTAAATCTAATATATATTAGCATGGGCGATAAACTCATTATATCAAGTATTCTTTTTATATAATTTATGTAGCCTAATTTAAGATTGACCTTTTCACAGAATTTAATCGTATAGAGAAACGAATTGTAATAACGTATTACGTTTCTTTTAATCTACTCTTATCTAGTCTTTAGTTTTAAAACTGTAGTTAAAATATATTAATTTATAAGTTTCATTAATACTCATATTTTTATATTGAGAGATCTTAAAAATATTAAAATATCACTTTATTTATATTTAATTTGTTTACAAATTTAGTATAACAACTCCCCTCATGACAAAAGTAAGTGTAGTTAAGTATATTACTATATTCTTTACGAAATAAGTATTTCTATTCAAATAATATCATCAACGACATAATATTAATTCCGCAAAATGTAATTTATAGGCCTTAGGATAAAAGCAAGAAAGATTGGATTCACCGGCCTTTTGTGAATATAATTTTAATTATCCATTGGGGCTGTGTGATTACTGTTGTCATGTTTTCCTTCAAGACGGATTAGAATCTACTAGCTCATACGCAAGACTTCGCCTGAGCAGATGTAGATTTATGGATTAAGCTTTTTTGTTAATAATAAAAGCATTTTACTAAACTATATATTCAGTTATTTTTATCCTACGCAACAACCGCCACAAAATAAAAAATGAGTCAGGCATCTAAAAATAATGATGTTAATATTAGACAAAAGATACAAATATACAAACTCTCTTTTTACTAAATTTACCATAATTTAACATCTGCAAATATTACAACGCAAAATTTAGTTTGTCCTTTGAGGAAATTTCGCTGAATAAATAATGGAGTCTTTATAAATGATAAATGTATACGTTTCTATAATAAAAACATAATTTCGTAAATTTTTATATATTAGAACCATTCTTGTCTTTGTCGGGAATAGATAAAACTCTTAACTATCTCAGAAATAAAAAACATAGCTAAAATAAAAGTATGTGTGTTCATAACAGAACAAAATAAGAAAATACAGTTAATTAAATAATTTAAATTCAAAACCAGCTAAAGAGACTATTGACATTTGGTATGCAGGTAGACTGAATTAAGGAATTAATTTTTCCCGACTTCCCAAAAATTAGATTTATCTAATATACTACGGGAATCCGCGACATTTCAATTATACAGAATTTTATCTAAATAGTTCTTTTAGCCTTTTCATTTTTTGTACTGTTACATTTTAGTTTAACTTTTTTAATATTCAGAAGCATAAACCATCAGTTGTTTAAATGTTTTAGTGTCATATTTCTAAATTAAAACATCATGTGACTTCAATGTCTCATTCGTTTCTTTAACGAATAATAAAACTGGCCGGCTTTTTCTTATTTTTTTGCTTTGGAGCTTAACGATCACAATTTAACCAATACCTTACCTTGATATTTACGTAAATAAGGAGAGAGATTTAAATACAAATGTAGGCCTTGATCAAAGGGAGACACAAATTGCAATCAACATTTTCTATTTTGACCAGACGATTGAAACTTTTAAAAAATATATATATTAACGGCGGCAAACGAGCAGGAAGCTCATCTAGGGCAAGCGGTCCTCCGCCTATGGACACCCCAGCCCTTGCAGAGCCGCGGGTGCGTTGCCGGCTTTTAAGGAAAATGTACGCTCTTTTCTTGAAGGCCCCCAAGTCGTATTACCAAGAGGTGGTGCGCGGCACAAAATGCCCTATATAACCTGACGCCTTTTAGCATCAGCGTTTTTAAGCAATGGCAAGTCAAAGACAACTCTTAATTTAAAACCGCCGTCCTATATGCATCAATAACACCTGCAGTGCTCTGAATATATTCACTGTTATCGCATGCGTGGCACAGATGTCACGATAAGTAAAACCATTCGTGACAGATGGTTCGACACACTTGATCGTTCATTCGTGAGTAGGTATCACCATAAATACGTGAATGCTGAAAAAATGTGTTTATTTGCATTCGTTTGTGAACATTTTGCGGAAATTCGTATGAGCGCAGCCTATCCTTTGCCTATTTTTCTTATTATAGTATAGCGGACAACGGAGCATTGGGGTCTCCTATATGGTAAGAGAACACCGCCCATGATCAATTTTTGTGTTTTGTTGCCGGCTTTCTACGCCGCTTAAGCGGCACTTTTAAGGGCCTCCGATATCCTCACTCTCTGCGAAACACTATACAAGTACCATTTCATGCGGAGTATTCTGTGAGCCCGTGGACCGATGAGCCGGCCGAATTAGTGCGTCAGCATATGCTTCAGCTTGGCTCTCCCACGGTTTTCCTATTGTATTTGAAATAATCAATTGCTTCTCTTCTCTAACCTACTTCTCTAATAAAAGATTTTTGATTCTCAATAAGAAATTTAATAAATAGCTTACTAACTACCTATTATATTTTTTTTATAAATCAATGATTTTAAAATACAATTTTACGCGGACGTATAAATCCTTTATTAATACAGATTATCTTCCTTTTTTAAGATGTCTAAGAATCCTCTACGTAGGTATGTGAAAAAACTTTGCAAAAATGTTCCTCCGTTATTTTAGTTCTATTATTTCTTTCGCTTAGTGCTCAACATTGCAAAACTTTGAGACTTACACAGTTTTAAAAATAAATTGGAACCACAAAAGTGCACCTGTCCCATACCTACACATCGATGTGGCAATTCGAAGTGCTCTAGTTATGATGAAACTGCAGTCACGAACAAGTAATTTAGATAAAGCAGAGCTATTTTAATTAAACCGTTGATATAAAATATTTTCATAATGCTTGTGAATGTTTTAATTTAGATTGTAAACATGACTGTGAAATAAGATCTACATTGTAGATTCTTGTTAATCGTATCTAGATTTATTAAATTCAAAATTAAACCTGTATTCAATTTAGTGAGGTTAACTAAAATTTGGAGAGTTCGGTAAGAGTAAAGCACAACCCATGGACAACCGCGCTACAGTCCACGCATTGGTTGTGTTGCCGGCATTTTTAAGGCCCTGCGATATCCTCACTTACTCTGCGAAACACAGTAGAAGTACCGTTTCAAGTACAACTACAGAAACATTAAAATATCACAAACTTTCAATATATACAAAAAACTATAAAATTATAGCGGTATTTTCCATGCTACATAATTTTAATAAAATTTCTTTAAAAATATAAGGCGATTAAAATACGCTAATAGATTTGACAATAGTTGGTTCTTTATCAAATGATATCATAACTGTAACAGCATTTTCCATAATCTTAGTAATTGAAAGTACATATACATACTTTTACAAAAACAACAATCACGAACCTATTGAATATTAAACAAATAACTGCATTATTAAAGCCACGCCTACGTGCCGATGGTAAAAATGTCGATATCAGTCTGAATTCCATTCCTCTTTGATAGTAATCTGTCACGGAAATATCACGATAAATCACGAGCACAAGTAACCTAGATTTTAAATGAAACTTCATTTAAACATTAAAAAAATGTACCTGTACCTACCTAGTAGATATAATTATTCTTCTCATCCGTATTTTGTATTCTATAAAGCGCTTAGAAAGTAATGGAGTCTACTTATGAGTATTCGTAGTATAGGAATCCGTAATTAAATATTCAACAAACAGTTCTTCATGTAAAGTTTGATAGTAGGAGCCAAAATATTAGTAATCCGAGGTTTTAGTTTTAATAAAAAATATGTTACATTGTTAAGATATATTTCAATATTATTCATTTATAAAAAGATACAAGTCGCGGTGAAATTCAATTAGAAGATAAACTCGACAACGCATAAATTAAGTAATGACCATTATGGGCTTAATTTCCCTGATCACCAATTTCATAAGATTTGAAGTTTTTATGTTGTACTAAAACTTAATTTATGTTTAATTATCTTTTTTTATTGTATAGCGGACAACGGAACAGGTGGATTTATATGGTAAGAGAGCACCGCCGCCCATAAACAACAGCGGCTTAATCCGCGCATTGGTTGTGTTGGCGGCTTTTTACGCCGCTAAAGCGGTACTTTTAAGGGTCTCCGATAACCTCAATCACTCTGCCAAACACAGTACAAGTACCGTTTCACGCTGAGTATTCTTTGAGAAAGGTTGAGAAGGGCAATAGACAATCAACTTTTAATGATTACTAAGGGCGATTTGTTTTAAGAATCCTTTCAGCTATTCTATTTAAACCAATATTACTTTTATTCATTTAATCGAAGCACCAATGTTTTACTTTAAAAAAAATCAAACGTTTTTCAGTTTCAGATAAATGCTATCTTAGTTACATAAACTTTGAAACGATAAAGTTGAAAAGTAGAACCGTTTATTATTTACACTTGGGAAATGTTCCTCAAGGTTATTAAGTTTACACAATGTTTTAAAGATATTATATATTTTCGAATACACCTTTTCAATCAATTTAAAAAATATTTACAAAAATTAAAAAAAATAAAAGATGATATTGTCATAGACCTCAAACAACGTAATTTTCCAAACACATGGAGACGCAGTCACTAAAATAAAAAAATTCTTTAATATTTGTGTCAACTTTGAAGATCACTTTGAAACATTAAAACGTATTTCTCCAACACAATCATCATCATCATCAAGCCTATTCAAGTCCACTGTTGGACATAGGCCTCCCCCAAAGACCCACCTGTTACGATCTTCAGCGATCTGGATCCAGCGGTTGCCCAATATATATATGTAATTATACTGAGTCCATTTTTTAAATTTTAATTCAAGGTTAATTGATAAAAATTTCCGTGCTTATTCGATTATATTTATGAACGTGTTTCTAATGTCTCTATACGTATATAAAGCAATACGTAATATAAAGCTATACGTATATAAAAGCCGGCAACGCACCCACGCCTCTGCAAGGGCTGGGGGTGGCCATGAGCGGAAAAAAAAGATTAAAAGATCAACATTTGCTGCTGTGAAGACAAGTACTGTAACGTCACGACAAATTTAATTAAGGGGATGTTAGAACAGAAAATTAATATTCACTACATTCCCCTGCCATAAATAAATAGAGCAACGTTTACTAATTACGTCGATGTTACACAAAAGGTTTAACCTGTCAAGCTTCTACTATAACTTCTACCGTTCGGAAAATAGTAAAAAAATATATTTATAAGTCAAGGAAATGAAGACAGATACGAAAATGGCCCGCTTCATTGTTATACTGAAAGTGAAAATTAATCAAATGTTATATATAACTAACTATACAAGTTTTATTTGGTTTAAAAGAGCGATAGTAAATAGAATTATTTATTTTTATCAAAGCATTTGATATCTAAAAACGCCTTAAAAACTCTTAATAAGACCTCCTCTGATGTTCGCATCGTTTAACGAATATGATATGCCTTCAGATACAAGGTACAAGCTATGATCACTTTGATTACACATGTTGAAGTATAATTTAAAAATAATAACTTTTCCTTT